>JAPEBW010000272.1:0-66983 GCA_027405785.1 Ophiocordyceps robertsii
ATAAAAGAAAAATAGTAAGGTATTATAAACCTTTTTTTATTAGTAAATAAACTACTTAGTTCTTAAAGATTTATTCTTTATATTATTAAGTAAATAATATTAACCTTTTAATAAATAATAATAGCTATTATATAAAGCTTATTAATAAAGATAGTCTTTTTTATAGTAAATAAACCTTAGAGAATATAGTATATAATTTAAGTTAAAGCTTTATATTAAGTTTATAAAAATATAATATTTTATAACTATATATATTATAGTTTATAAGGTTCTTATAAGTAGAATTAATATATAAAAATTTTAGTCTGCTAAAATATATATAAACTTTATAATATAATTCTTTATTTTATCTATCTATCTATATATCTATATATTCTTACTTTATTTAATATATAAATTAGTAAGATATAAGTAATTAATAAAGTAAATATAAAGAGTATAAATAGAACCTTAACTTAGTTTTTATACTACTTTATATATATTCTTTAACCTATTATAAAGCTTATAAAAATAATATACCTTTATGTTTTATTATAAGTTTATTATATAGTTATATTAAATAATAAGCTTTTAAAGTATTTCTTTTATTAAAGTTAAATAAACGATATATAAATAAGGATATAATATAATATAAGTATAAAGCTATATACCTTAAGTTTAGTGTTTACTACGCTTAATATAAAAGAAGTGCTTAAACGGGAAATAGCTTTTTAGGTTATCGTTATAAGAGTTAGGCTAAATTAACGTTATAGCCGGCTAGTAATAAAGCTAAAGTTTTATAAGCTATGCTTAAACGCGGAGCTTAATATACTATAAAGTAATCTTTATAACGCCTAGGAATAGCCTAAGATATTTATTATAACGGTTTTAATTATAATAATATTATAAGGTAGAACGTTATATAACTTAAATTAAAAATAAGTAGGCCCTTACGCCCCGTTTACGTTAATATTAGCTATAATCCTACGCCTCCGTAGACGTATATAACCTTATCTATAAAAGAATCGAGCCCTTATCTAGCAAGCTTTACCGCGCGCTATTAACCTAAGCTAGCTCTTAGTTAAGCGACTGCTTATCTCCGTAGATACTATAAACTTTAACCTTTTCTTACTAGCCGCTATAATAAATACGGCTAATCGCTTACTTAGTCTCCTTAGTAGTAAAAGGCTTACCTAGCTTTATAAGGTACGCGGTAAAGTTTTAAAAACCGTTTATACTTATAGCTAGTAGTTTATAGGTAAATATAATAATAATCCGCCTTATATCCTTACTCGCTTTTAATATAAGCTAAGTAACTAACTTAGGCCTATTCTTTAAAGCTAAGTTATTTACTATAACGAGGACGATATAGTACTTAGTCGAAAAGAGTTATTTAATAAGCTACTTAGCCGCGATATATACGTTTATTAGCGCTAGCGTTAAGATAATATTATAGCGGACCTTATTACCTAAGATAACCGACTTAAGCGTTTTAAGCTACTCGCACTTTATAAAATAAATATTATCCTTAATAAGCCTTATCTCTTTTTATTAAGCTTACGCGTTTTTCCTTACTAGGCGGACCTTATTTATATTATCTTCGGTACCTTAAACTAGCTTTAGCACCGCGATAACGCTAATAATAACGGCATAATAAAGTATAGTTAAGAACTCGCTTATCTTCTTAATCTTCTCCGCGGCGCCTTTTTTACCTATCTCCTATATAAATAAGATCCGTGCTTAAAGCCGGCTTCTTTACTTATTAAACGCCGCCTTATGCCGTTTATCTATATCGGGGAAGTATAAGGGGTACTTATAGATAGGCGTTTATAAGTCCTAAATAATGCCGTTAAGGAAAGGCAAGCTAAGGGTTCGCTTAAATATATAGTCGCTAAGTATAGCTAATAAGGTCTCTTACTATACTATTATAGCTTAATCTTAGTTTAAGCGATTTATTACCTTCTTCGCTATATCGAACGCTTATATAAGGGCCGCCTACCTTTTCTTTTAATTATCCGGTCTTATATATATAAGGGGCATAACGCCTTATAAGTCCTTTAGCCTTTATAATATTAACGTGCTACTAAGAAAGGAGATAAGAGCTTAGCACTTATATTAAAGCCTAACGCTATATAGCTTAAAGAGCGTATTAAGGATAGTTATGCCCTCGCCTTTCGCCTCTTACTACTTATCGTAGTATATAGCTAATAAGCGAAGGTAGCGTATAACGTAAACCGCCTTTTTATTTTTTAAGCCTGCTTAGTTTACTTTAATACTTTACTTAAATATACGTTTAATCCCGCTATTAAAAACGACGGCTAAACTATATATAAGCACTATTTATTCGCGGCCTATTAACCTATCGTTGCTTATTACCTTAAGAACTACTTTATAAAGTAAGGGACTATTAAGGCTTATTAAGAAACTTAACGTCTATTAGTATAAGCCGCTTATAGCCTTTATGCCCCTCGCTTTAAGTAGGCCGTTCTTAGCCCTTAAGAATATTTTTTTATACGCTAGTAGCTTTCCTTTAAGCTTAATATAAGCTATTATATTATGCTTATTAAACGATTTACTTATAACCTCTCCGCTTATAATCCCTTTAAAGAGGAGGATCGGCTTATTTAACATAGTCGTTTTATTATATAGCACTACCGTTAGTATTAAGATATCGTCCTATATATTAATTTACTAATAGATAATAGTAATAAGCGCGATAATAAGCTAAGGCTCGCGCGCTAAAAACCGGCAGATCTTTTAAGTAAACTTATTATAGTAATAGCACCGGATACCGAAAAGGTTATTAAGTATATAGCCGCTATTTAAGCGCGTATATTCTTTTAGGTGCTTCTTAAAATAATTATAGTATATAAAGGCTAAGGATATAGTTATTATAACTATTAAACCCTCCGCCGTCTTCCTTAAACCGGGCTTACTATAGTTTAAGGTACTAATATACTTCTTTAGTATATATACCTTTAGTATATAATATACGTTTACTATTTAATATAGTTATATCTTATAACCTATACTTAATAGTAAGGCCCTGTATTCTGTATTTATAGGTTTATAGCTATAAAAGCGATAGGCGGCTTTTTATAGTTAGCGATTCTTTTTAAGGTTATTAAAGCTACTTAGCTTAGTAGCGACGATCCGCTTTTTAATAGGGTTATTACTCCTCCGGTCCGCTTTAATATTATTAGTAGCAAATTCGTATTAAAGCAGCTCCTTTATAAGCAATCTAAAGATCGCCTTTATACCCTTAGTAAGTCGTAGGCGGGGATCGGGCTAAGCGTTTATTAATTATATTATAGTCTTTTTTAATACTATAGCATTAACTTTAAGCTTATCGCCTTTAAGCTTATCGTTATAAGCGCTTGCTATAAAGGAGGCCTTAACTTTAAGCTTACCGCCTTTAAGCTTATTATTATAAGCGCTTGCTATAAAAAGTTATAACCTAGCCTTGACTTTAAGCTTATCGCCCTTAGGCTTATTATTATAAGCGCTCGCTATAAAGGGGGCCTTAACTTTAAGCTTACCGCCTTTAAGCTTATCGTTATAAGCGCTTACTATAAAGGGTTATAACCTAGCCTTAACTTTAAGCTTATCGCCCTTAAGCTTATCGTTATAGGCACTTACTATAAAAAAGGCCTTAACTTTAAGCTTACTACCTTTAAGCTTATTATTATAAGCGCTTATTATAAAGGGTTATAACTTAGCCTTAACTTTAAGCTTATCGCCTTTAAGCTTATCGTTATAAGCGCTCGCTATAAAAGGGGCCTCGACTTTAAGCTTACCGCTTTTAAGCTTATTATTATAAGCGCTTGCTATAAAGGCTTATAAACCGGCCTTAACTTTAAGCTTATTAGCTTTAAGCTTATTATCGTTATATTTATCGTCCTTAGCTTTATCGCTATATATAGCTATTATTTATATAGCTTCCTTTATATATACTATTAAATCCTTAGTTACGGATCGGCTAATAAAGTGCTTAGCCGGCTACTTTATCGATTTCGCCGTCGCCTTATCTTATAGACTATTAATATTTATTAAGTTACCCTTATTATAAGTATCCTTACCCTTTTATCCCTTTATACTTATATTTTTTAAGTTATCGAGGGTTATTAGCAAACTAAGGTTAAGCCCCTTTATAAGGTCTAACTTAAGCTTTATAAAGTTAAACTACTTATATTCCTTATAACCCGCCGCTTACTTTAACGTATAAATTAGTATAATAAGCGGCTATAACTTATATTAAAGTCTAAGGTTTATCTTTAACTAAACCTAAAAGTAGTATATAGCCTTATATTAGTTTAGTTTATTAACTACTTTCTTAATAAGGCAGCCTAAGATCTTAAGTATATATACTAAAACCGGCACTATTAAACTAAATATATAACTTATACTAATAAGGAATCGTATATAACTAGTATAGTATATTATTACCTTAAACCTTTTTAGCGCTTAAGCGCTATATATAAGCGGCGTCTTATCTTACTTAAGCTATACTTAGCTTATATTATAAAGGTTTATAAGGCCGCTTATAATTAGCCGTTAGTAATCTATCTTATTATAGCCGCTCTTAAGTCTTTAAAGGCTTTAATAGTTATTATATATAAGGCTATATTCTCTATTTTTTTTTATCGCTAAGAATATACTTAGTCTTTTTAACTAGCTAGTATAAGGATTATTAAGCGGGCTTATTAATAAGATACTAAAGCTAAGGCTTAAAGAGGGACTATATTATAAAAAAGTTAAGAAAAAGCGTATAATAAAAGTAAAAGACTAAAGCTAAGGCTAGTATATATATACTAAGAGTTAAGTAAATAATAAGAGAGAGGAGTTAAGTAAATAATAAGAGAGAGGAGTTAAGTAAATAATAAGAGAGAGGAGTTAAGTAAATAAAAAAAGAGAGTTAAGTAAATAAAGAAAGAGAGGAGTTAAGTAAATAAAGAAAGAGAGAATAAAGAGGTAAAAATCGGTATAAGGGCGTAAAAACCCTTATCGCTTAAGCAATATATAAATAGCGCGGTAAATATATACGAACTTATTATATATAAAGTTAGCTACTTAGTGCTGCTACCCCGTTCGCTACTTATAGGCTTTTTATATCTTAAACTATATCGCTTATAAGGCGTAAAAGTAGTTGTTCTTAACCCTTACTTAAAGAAGTAGCGCGATAAGGTTAAGCGTAAGAAGCACGGCGTATCGCGCCGGCCCTTATTTTCTCTTAAAGCGTAGTTACCCTCTATAAAGTATTATTAGCGGGGCGCTAAGCGCTCTTACTAACCTTAGTCGCGGCTTTTAAGGGTATTTTAAGAGCTTAAGTATCGCTAGTAGGATAAAGGTAAGAGTAAAGTTACTTAATTAAAAAGGAAAGCTAGGCTTCCTTATAATATAGTTATTCGCACTTTAAAGCACTAATTTATAACGCCCTTAATAAATTAAGGTAGATATAACTAAAGGAACCCTTTATTTAAATTAGTTATAAGACTAATTACTCTTATACTATCTTATATCCTTATTAGCTACTTAATATATTAAATAAAATAACTAGCTATTTATACTATAGCCTATATACTTTACTTACTTGCCGTCCTTAAATATTCTTAGTAGCGGCACTTTATTAAGATAGAATAAGGGGAGCATTTTTAAGATAGCTTATAAAAAAGCCTAAGGCCTAGTATATAAAGTTCGGCGTATTATAAATCTTAAATAAGCGCGGCCGATGCCTTTTATAGCTAATTAAGGTTTATTTTAAGTAAGTCTCGCTTTAAAGGCCTTTTATTACTAAATAATAAACCTACTACTAGGCCGAGGTAGCCGCTATAGATATTATAATAGGCTTACTTAGCACGTAGGTAATATAGCACCTTTTACTAACTCTATCCGCACCGCTCCGCTACCTTTTTAGCGTTGCCCTTAGTTTATCTAACCTTTCCTATACCCCTTATCTTTTCTATTTTAAAGAAGAGGGCCTACTTATATATAGAAACTTTTAGTCTACTAACTATATTAATAGCGTTAAGGGATATAATAAAGTAAGCTAAAGACTTTAAGTAATAGTAATTTATATCGTCGCCGCTCTCGCTTAAGCCTATTTTATAAAAGTCGTCTTAGTTAAATATAGCACCTTTATATTCCTTAATATCCGCTATTTACTACTATACGTTCTCCTTAAAGGCCTACTTAACTAATAAGCGTTTATATATCGATAGCTTAATACTTACTTACTTGTTTATTAATAGCTCGATGCCCGCTTACTTATCTATTAATAGCTTAATGCCTGCTTACTTATCTATTAATAGCTCGATGCCCGCTCGCTTATTTATTAATAGCTCGATGCCCGCTTACTTATCTATTAATAGCTTTAAGGTTGCTTATATAAGCTTAAGTATCTTTAAACCTTTTGTTGTTATATCTATATAATAAAGAGCTTACTACTTATTATATCGCGGCTATATTAGCTTAAACGGCGTTCCTTTTAGTATTAAGAGCCCCTTATTATTAAGTTAGCGGGCGTTGCTATAAGTTATGCTATTAAGTTAGCGGAGCGTCTACTAAAATATAAATATATACTTACGTAGATTATATTTCCCTTTTTTATCTTAACTCTTAATCTTATTTATAATAGCGTTATCGCTTATAACGAATAAAAGCTTATTTATTATATTATCCGCCCTCTATATAGCTATAATAATAAACCCTTATAGTTCTTATATATAGCTTAGCGGTATAAGTATCTTTAGCCGATCGTCCGCTATTTATAGTATTTTTAAGTCGCTAAAGTAAGGATTAAAGGCTTAAAGCTAAGGGATAAAGGATAAGTTTATAATAAGGCGGGTTTTTAACTATAAGTATAGGGGTTAAGGAGAGATAATAAGACTGCCGATAGTTTAAGCGGATAAGAGGGTAAGTATAAGGGAGAGGGAGGGATAAAAAACTAAGTATATACCTTATCTAAAGGTAAGGAAAGGAAAATATAAGTACTTAAGTAGTAAGGAAAACGCGATAACGAAAATAACTAATAGTAAATTATTCTTAACCTTTACTTAAAGGCAGCGCGATAAGGTTAAGCGCGAAAGGCGGCGTAGCGCCCCTTATCTTCTTAAAGGGTAATGCCCTTTATAAGATATAGTTAATAGGGTAAGGACGCTCCCGCTAACCGTCGTCGCGGCTTATAAAGTAAGAGTAATATACGCTTAAACTTAAGCAGTATTATAAGGTGTGTAGCGTGCTCGTCGCGCTTATTAATAAAAAGTAAAAATAGCCGCCTTATAGCGTTAGCGATAGCTAGGTTTAAATAGTTTAGTAAGAAAAGCGCTAATAAAGATAAGCTTAAAGGCCTTAAGTATATCCCGCTTAAAGTAGCCGTAGCGGTTATATACGTTTATACCTTAACTACGCTATCGCTAAAGCTTATATATAAGCGGTTAAGCATAGCCTACTTAGCTATAAACTTAATGCTTATATCTCCCTTAATATAATTATAAGGAAAAGCTATCGCGGCTATAGCTATAAGTAAGCACGTTATAAATAAGGTCGTCGCCTTACCTTATGCTATATATAGACGTAGATATTGCTATTAGTATAGCCCGCCGGCCTTTTTAAGCTTACTGCTAAGAGATAAGCTATCGCGGCTATAGCTATAAGTAAGCACGTTATAAATAAGGTTATCGCCTTACCTTATGCCTTAAACGTAGATATTACTATTAGTATAGCCCGCCGGCCTTATTAAGCTTATTAGTAAGAGATAGTTATTAGTACTTACGAAGGAAGCTTATTAAGCTTTAAGCATTATAGCTAATAAAAATATTAAGGGGGTCTAGTACTAATAACTATATACATAACGCTATCTACTTATACTTAAGCTAGCTACCTTAAATATTGCCTTTACGATCCTTATACTTTAAGTATAAAGGATTTATTTATAGACTAGTAAAGTAGAAGTTAGCCGCTAGTATAAAGTATATTTAAGACCGTAAGAGCGTAGCGGTCGCGGGTTAGCTCTTAGCCCCTTTAAGCTATCTTAAGAGGCAGCTTTAGTTTCCGCTATTTTTATAATTTCCTAAAGTCTTAATATACTAGCTAGAAATATAGTAGCTTATATAGTTCGTTATCGCTATAATAAAAGTTAGCAATAGTGCGGTTAAAGAAAGATAATTTAAGCCGGACCGTCTTAAGGCTGCTATTATTACTAAGGTATAGTACGAACCTTACCTTATACTATACCTTAAGAAAAGGAACGAAAGGGCGCTAAGGAGGTAAAAAGGATACTTAATTAAGTAAAAAGAACCTTACTACTTATAATAGCGTTTTATACTATTATAGTATATCCCCTCCTTATCTTATGCTTAATACTTCTTATAAGTAAACCTTAAGACTAAATATACTATATATAGACGATATAAAAGCCTACCTTAAAAAGCACTTTAGCTTTATAGATAAGGTAAAGTAGATTAATAATATTATAGCTAACTTTATCTTTTAGCTTTAAGCTTATAGCTTATAAAGCAATCGTAGCTTAAGGTTTTATTAAAGTCGCTAATATAAGCGCCCTTACTATAAGAAAGACTTTCCTTGCTAGCAGTAAGCTAGAAGTTTCCTTACTAGTTCGCTTTGCTTTAAAAAGCGATAAGAAAGAGGCTAGCGCCGCTATATAAAGCCGCTTCGTTTATATATATATAGTAGTTTTACTTAGGATTAAAAGTAAGGCGTATATTAAATAATTAGTTAAAACCCATAACTTAATTAGTACGTACTATATTAAGTACTTTATATATATATATATAGTAGTTTTACTTAAGACTAAAAGTAAGGCGTATACTAAATAATTAGTTAAAACCTATAACCTAATCGGTATATACTATACGAAGTACTTTATATATATATATATAGTAGTTTTACTTAAGACTAAAAGTAAGGCTAATACTAAATTATTAGTTAGAACCTACGATCTAACTAGCGTATATACTAATTAATATTAATAGTAAGTAACTTACTAAGCCGCGCGCTTAGTCGATTTCCTCTTTAGGAAAAGATATAAAGCCGCGAATATAGTTAATAAGAGCGTCCTACGCCCCGTCTACGATATATATACCTTATAAAGGGCAACTACTCTTTAAAAGAGGATAGGGGCCGGCGCTATATACTATACTTCTTACGCCTAACTTTATCGCGCTACCTCTTTAGTTAGTAAGGGTTAAGGTTATTACCTTTATGCTATATCCCTCGCGGTATTCCTTATCTATTAAATATAGTTATAAAACCGGGGCTTAAAGCTCGTATAGCTTTTAAAGTCGCCTAGCCGCTTTATTTATAAAGGCTTACTAATTATACCTTAGTAAGTATATTACCTTTTTACTAAAGTATAATTAATAATAGTATATAAAAGTACTTTTTTAAGCCCTTAACTATGCCCTACGCGCTTATAAGTCGGCAAGACTCGTTTAGCGCTACCTTATATAAAAACAATTCCCTTGCTTAATAAATATAGGTTTAAATAGCGCCTACTACGTAGCGTTAAAAGCGCCCGCTTAGCATATTAGCCGATAAGACACTAAACGATATATAGTAAGGCGGGATATAGTAAAGCGGGAAGCGATAATACTTAAAGACTACTACTTTTAAACTCGCTAATCTATACTAAACGCTTATACTAAAGATAGACGATTCTAGCCCCGCCGATATTATAATAAACGTGCTAATAGGATAAACGTAAAACGGGTATAACGTTAACCTTTTAGCTATAGCTAGTTTTATTATACCTTTTTTAAGCTCCCGCCTTTTTAAACTTAAGGAAGACACGCCTCCTTACTAAAGCCTATATTTATAGCTTAGCCTTTAAGCCCTATATAGTATATTCCGCTTAGCGGACGTAGATACTATTATATATAGGTTAATAGTCTGCGAACTTATAGTCTTACTAATCGATATAAAGAAGGAGTAAAATAACGTAACCGAAGCTATACTACTATATATACCTATAAACTCGCTAACCTTTATAGCTATTTATATCGGGAGAAAAGCGGACTTATAGCTAGGTATAATAACTTATAAGCATATAAGCTACTTTACTATTAATATTTTACTACTATACTCGTATTAATATATTACTAAGTATATTAAGCGAGAGTAATAAAGACCTTTTACTTAGCTTTTAGCGACTAATTATACTTATAGCTATAATAGCGGCCGAAAGGCTAATCGCTTTATAATCGGAGTTTATACTAAAAGACGTTAACCTAGCTTATAGTTTACCTTACTTTATTATAGCTATTAGTTTAATCGCGCTTTATAAGGGGGCATAGGCAGCGTGCGGTAATAAGTATAGCCTTAAGGGCAGCGGGATTAATAATAACGTAGCCGATATTATAAGTCGGTACGGCTACCTTTACGCCTATAGCGGTGCTTTAAGTATAGCCGCGACCGGTATAATAAGACTAAGCGTAGTAGTAGCCGTAAATATAAAGACCGCTATTAAGGTTATATAACTAGCTACCTACCTATTTAAAGATACCTTTAACGCTAGCGATATAAGGTAAATAGCCGTAGCGTTAATATAGTTAAGTAAGCTCGTATCCTATACCCTTAGTTTATTTAAGCTTTAATTAGCTAAGGACCTCTTACTTAACGTAAATATATATACTAAGACTTTAACTTAAGACCTTAAGACTTTACTTAAGACTACGTTAAAGGAGCTAGTTGCCGGTAGTTTATAGGTAAAGATTAAGCTACCTTAAGCGCGGTATTAGCAGGAGAGGGTAATCTTAGTTCTTAACTTAAAGGCTATAAGTCTACTTAAGATTTGCTATATATTCTTAAAGCGTATATATTATAAGGTAGTAAGTATAAGTCCCTCTTATAATTAGTCGTTATTAATTACCGATATAATATAAGCGTTATTTATTACTATCGCTAAAGACGACCTTAAAGCGAAGTTGTTTATTAAACGCCTATTACGCTAAGAGTTAAAGTAGCGATAAGGCTATAATAGCTAATATAGATAAGTTATATATTAAGATATATAACTATATATCCTTACTTATCTTCCCTTTTACTATATTTATTATAACTATAGAGGACGATTAGTGCTTATTTCCTATAAAAGACGATTAGTGCTTATTTCTTATATATTTATTATCTTTATTAACTATATACTAGCATTTCCTTATACCGCCTTAAGGGAATCCTTACTTAAATACCCTTTTTATAAATATCTTCTTACTACTAACCTTAATATAATATCCCCTTATTTTAAAATAGGCCACTTAATATAATAACGGCGTATAATATAATAGCGGATAATAAGCATAACGTAGCGGCCCTTATATAAAGGATAGATAAGACGTTAAGGTAGATATACGAAGCTATAAAAGGTAGCTAGCTAAAGGATACTAACTTAAAGAATTTATATAGCTTTATTAAGAACGAGATAAAGGAGGTACGGTATAACTTTAAGTAGCTTAGCCTTATGCCCTCTATATATATCCTAGGAGAATAAGCACCGTAGCTTAATAGCATCGACTTATAGCGAGGCTATAACGATAACTTATAGCTAAAGTAAAGTAACGATAGTAAGCCCCTTCTTAGTAACGATAAGTAGCTAAAGTAAGGTAATAATAATAATCCGCGCCTTAGTAAGAACTTATAGCTAGAGTAAAGTAATAATAACGAGCCCCCTCTTAGTAATAATAAGCAGCTAAAGTAAGTTAATAATAATAAGCCCCCTTTTAGTAATAATAAGTAGCTAAAGTAAGTTAATAATAACGATCCGTGCCTTAGCGAGAACTTGTAGATAAAGCAAAGTAATAACGGCGAGCCCCCTCTTAGCAATAATAAGTAGTTAAAGTAAAGCAACGATAACGATTTATACCTTAGTAAGAACTTATAGTTAAAGTAAAGTAATAATAACGAGCCCTCTCTTAGTAACGATAAGTAGCTAAGGTAAGGTAACGATAACGATCTATGCTTTAGTAAGAACTTATAGATAAAGTAAAGCAATAACGGCGAGCCCCCTCTTAGTAACGATAAGTAGCTAAAGTAAAGTAATAATAACGATCTATACTTTAGTAAGAACTTATAGATAAAGTAAAGTAATAATAGTAAGCCCCCTCTTAGTAATAATAAGTAGCTAAAGTAAAGTAATAATAATAAGCCCCCTCTTAGCGACGATAAGTAGCTAAAGTAAGGCAACGATAATAATCCGTGCCTTAGCGAGAACTTGTAGATAGAGTAAAGTAACGATAGCAAGCCCCCTCTTAATAACAATAAGTAGCTAAAGCAAAGCGATAACGAAGGCCCCTCTTAGCTCTTAAGTATAAAGAAGGATAAGAATAAAGCCTAAGCGGTATAGGCTAAGAAATATACTAAGCTTTATAAATATAAAGAATAAAAGGGCAAAGTTATAAATATAAATAGTAAGAGCTTAAGTAGAAACCTTACGAAGATAGCGGAGGAGGGAAAGGGCATAGCTATAAGGTAGCTTATACTAAACACGTTACGCGGACTAAAGTATATAAAATAAGAGAGCGACCTATACTACGCCGCTATGTTAAAGGACCTTAGCGAGTTATTCTTAGCCTTATTTAAGGACGGGGCTAAAAGCGGACTAATAATATAAGTAGCCTTATACGCGGCGCGAATCTAATAATTTACGGGGGAGAGGCTAGTTACTAAGATCCTTATACGTCGCTACGAGGTCTTACTTTATAATAAGGTTAATAAGCTAAGGCCTAAAGGCTTATAATAAGTACTAAGGCCTATACTTAATCGCCTTATAATAATAGTAGGCTAAAACTATTATAAGCTAAGCTACTATATTAAGTATAGCTAAAAGCTATAGCTTTTATATAGGTACTACTTAAGCATATTAGCGCTACTATTAATAAGGCGGATAGAGGATTAGTCGCTTAATAACTATATATTTAAATAGCGGATAGCTAACTTAGTAGCAGCGGGCTAGTATATTAGCTAAGATATAGATATCTTAAGCTAATATAAAACCGGAAAAAGCACTATATAGGCGATTATAGTAAGGTTTTTAAGGTTAGATATTAATAATAAAGGGTAAGGGACTTAGTATCCGTATTATAAGGGTCCTTATAATTATTATTTAGAACTTAGTATAGGGTTCTTAAAAAGTAGTACTATTAACCTTACTAACTAACTATAATATCTTCTACCGACTTATCTTAGTTTAATATAACTTATTAAAAAACTAATCCTCTTTACTAAAAGTAAAGGCACCTTTATTAAAAGATAACTAATATTTTAGTATTTCTTAGATATAACTATAACCCTTAAGAACTATAAAGAATTATATTAGTTATCGTCTCCTTATAGTAAATCGTATTTAGTAATAAGCTACCCTCGCCTCCTTTATTTATATACCTTAACTTAATAACGGGCTACTATATAACCTTTATATAGACGATTAAGCTAAGTAAGGTTAAGAGGATCGCTATATAGTATAGCGTTAAGCGCGAGTTAGGGTTAAAAAGTAGTAAGTTTTAAGTTAGCCCTCGGAAAAGGGTTAAAGTAAGTATATAGCCTTAAAGAAAAGTATAAGCAAAAGGAAAGTAGATATTTTAAGGAGACCCTTTTTAAAGCCTTAAAACGTTAAGGCACGTAAATAGAGAAGGCGCTTAATTTTAACTCTTTAAGTAGTTATAGCTTAGCATTAAAGTAAGTATATAGCCTTAAAGAAAAGTATAGGTAAAAGGAAGGTAGATATTTAAAGGAGACCTTTTTTAAAGCCTTAAAACGTTAAGGTATATAAATAAAGAAAGCGCTTAACTAAAATTATATTAGTTATCGTCTCTTAGCAGTAGATTATACTTAATAACGGGCTACCCTTACCTTCTTTATTTATATACCTTAACTTAGTAATAAGCTGCCTTTACTTTATTCGTTTACGTGCCTTTACTTAGTAATAAGCTACCTTACGACCTTTATATAGACGATTAAGCTAAGTAAGGTTAAGAGAACCGCCTTATAGCGTTAGCGATAGCTAAGTTTAAATAGTCCGGTAAGAAAAGCGCTAATAAAGATAGGCCCGGGGGCCTTAAATATATCCCGCTTAAAGTAATTATAGCGGTTATATATATTTATACCTTAACTATACTATCGCTAAAGCCTATATATAAGTAGTTAAGCGTAGCTTACTTAGTAGTAAACTTAACGCTTATATCTTCCCCTTTATAATTATAAGAAACGAGTTAAGGTTAAAGAGCGGCGAGTTTTAAGTTAGCCCTTAAAAAAGGGTTAAAGTAAGTATATAGCCTTAAAGAAAGGTATAGGCGAAAGGAAGGTAGATATTTAAAGGAGACCTTTTTTATAAAGCCTAAAATCTATCTATAGGCCCTTTTTCTTAAAAAAAGGGCTTTTATACTAATAAAATAAAATTAAAAAAAAGGCCTTCTTTTTCCCGGAAAAAGGGTAGGGTTTCTTAAGGTTATGCTTATAGTTTAGCCCCGTTAAGGCTAACTTATTATAAAAAGCTATACCTATACTTATTAAAGGCTACTTACCTTACTAATTACTAAAAGTATAGCAAAAGGTAACTTACTTTTAAACCACCGTTTAAAAGTAAGTTAAGGCTAGTATTAATATTAAGGCTAGATTTAAGAGCTATAATTATACTTATTAAAGGCTACTATTACAAGCTAGGCCTTAGATTAAGCCCCGGCTACGCCTATATAAACTATTAATAGGCGTGGTTAATTAACTAACTAGTAGCTTAGTTAATTCGTCTTCTTTTACCCTCGCTGCCGCTATTTAACGCAGTGGTTTAATTAAATAGCTACCCCGTAGTAGCAACAAATAGTAGCATAACCACTACTTTAGCCCCGTTAAGGCCGACCTATTATAGCCACTTACCTTACTAATTACTAAAGGTAAAGTAAAAAGGTAACTTACTTTTAAACCACCGTTTAAAAGTAAGTTAAGGCTAGTATTAAGATTAAGGGTAGATCTAAAAGCTATACTTATACTTATTAAAGGCGAGGCCCTTATAGTAAGAAGGCCCTTATTATTATAAAAGGCCCTTATTGTTATAGAAGGCCCTTATTATTATAAAAGGCTTCTTATACGGTAGTTAATTAAAGATTAAAAAGGAAAGGAAAAAAAATTGCTATTATAAGCTAGCCGCTATTTAAAATAATACTTAACTTATTACTTAGCATACTTAGCCTTTATACCGTATAGGAAAAACATTTCCCTACTATTAAGGATAAAGAATTTTCACTACTATACTAAGAGGGATATACTTTACTTTTAAACTATACTTACTTACTTATTATTTTAAGCATTTAGAGATTTATCTTTAACTTTAGCTATAAGTTACCCTTACTATAACGGTTTTTAAGCAAATAGTTATCGATTTTAAGCCGTATTCTAGCCCTTTTTACTAACTTAAAATGCTTAAGCGTTAAAGCCTAAGTAAGCACGAGAAGGGCCGTCGTGCCTTAAACGCATTTAAGGAAATAATATCTACGCTATATAACGCCTTACCCTATATACTAGCTACCGCACGTATCTTTACTTAAGATATAGATATAAATTAGTCTTTTAGTAAGAACCGCCCTCTTAAACTATCCTATATTAAGAACCTTAAGGATATATTTAAATAAGGCCGCCTTTTACGTAAAAGCAAGGAGAACTATTTTATCGTCCTCGCTTCTCGTTTTAACGTTCTTAAAATACGTAGGTAAAAGGATATAAGGACTTAAGGTATTAAAAAAGTAGATTTTAATATCGACGAACTAAAGGACTTTACTTAATAAAGCTCCTTAGGTCTAGATAAAGTCGAGCTAGTATCTAAATAGTACTAAGTTAAGGTACTTAAACTTTATACTAACGATCTTAAAGAGCGATAGTAGCTATATTTAGTTCTTAATAAAAACACGCTCTTATATAACCTTAATATCCGTTTACGCGTTAACGCCTAAGCAATATTACTACTTAATAATAATAAGGAGATTTAAAACCTCTTTTACGCCGCTACTATAAACAATTATTAGTTATTTAAAGGCACCTTAGCCGTCGTTTAAAATAAGGTAACTAACCTCCTTATACTTTATAGTAAGGCTCGTATATTTATTAGCCGTCTTATTACCCTCTATCGGAATAACTAATAGTATTAAATAGCAACCCGCTAATATAGTATTGCTATTAGCTCCGATACCCTTAGCTTTACTTAGTAAGCATAGCTTACTAGTCTTTATATCGATAATATACGTTCCCCCTTTTTTTTTTCTTAAGTCTTACTTATTATTACTAGTATTAATTTTCGCTCCTTAATAGTATTATTAATACTATTTAAACACTTAGTTTATATACCGCACGGATAATAACGCGTAGATACTAAAAGACCTTAAGATAGTATCGCGATTATATATTATTAAGTATTACTAAGTTCTTTTACCTTAGCCTTAAGACCGCCGCCTAATAAAAGGACTTCCTTAAGTATCTTACCGATAACTAATATAAGGAGGTAAGCTTAGCGTTTGCTAAATTACTACGCCTTTACTTACTTAACCTTAAGCCTTTCCTTTACCTTACTTATACTAGTAGTAAGATCTTAGCCTTAGTTATAAAGTATATCGTATCTTAGTTTCTTAGCGCTTTACTACTTATACTTATAAATATATAAAGCAATAATAAATAAGGGATATATATCGAGCTAGTTAAGGCCTTAGCTTACTTTTTAAGTAAGTTTATTACCGCTATTTTATCCGATACCCGCCCTTTATATAACGGATACTAAAGGGTAAAGGGCGCCTTGCTCTTACTTTAATAAGAGGTTATTAAGATAGTCTTAAATAATATTAGCGAATAAAGATAGGGCACCTTATATATAACCTTAAACTACGAGATCTACTAAGCTAATTATGCCGATCGCTTTACTAATATTTATTAAGAAGTATTACTAAAATTAGCTTAAAGGTATATAAGCGGGCCGTTTTATCTTAAGTAAGATATAGGCTAGCCTATACCTAATTAGTACTAAGAGGCGGCTAAGGATTTTATCGATTATAGTATAAACTAACTAAAGCTTTCCGCAATATACTAAATACTAAACTTTATAGCATTTTATAATATACTTATAGCTTAGCTTAAGCAATATTAAGCCCTTATTCGGTCCTTACTTAGTAGCGACCGGGAGCTATCCGTAAATAGCGGCATTATACTAAGCACCCTTATAAAATAATAAGAACGTACTAAAATAAAAATTTAAAGCGGTTTTAACTTACTTTTATTTAAAACTAGCCTTTATATTAATACTAAACTAGCCTTCGCGTTAATACTAAACTAACCTTTCTTAGCATTAAAGAAAATCGCGTATTATAGCTATATATAACCCTTAATACCGTATTACTATATATTAGCAGTGCTAGACCTATATAATTTTAAACGAAAAGGCTTAAGAGAGATACTACTATAATAACTTATATAAGCTCCGCGGTAACACGCTTAAGACCGTTTTAAACTCCCTTAAGTCTTATTCTTTATAGTTAATAAAAAAGCTTAAGACTTATAAGCTAATCCTAAGTTATAAATCCCGGCCGATTCTTAGCTTAACCTTATACGCTAAGCACCGGTGCCTTACTTATAGCTTTTTTACTACTTACTTACTTAAGATATATATCTACGTCGCGTAGTATAGCTTAAGGCTAAAAGAGCACGCTAATAGCTTGCTTTAAGAAGACTACTAAATATAAATATACTTTACGGCTAAGTAACTTACTAACTACTTTATTATTATACCGCCGGCCGCTAATTATATACCTAATAACGATAACGATAATAGTAACGCTCGCTATACCTTATTTAAACGACTTAAGGAGGTCGTCGCGACTAAGCGCTAAGGCGTTGCGAAGGAGGGCTATATAGCCCGCCGGTTTAAGTATAAGAGTAAGAGCGTCTTATAGCTTAACTTTATAGGATTCGCGGATTATATATAAGGCCTATACGACGACGAGATAGCGTCCTTAATAGCTATGCCTTTAAACGGCGAGCCTAACTTAAAGCGTATAACTAACGCACTTAAGGTTATCCTCTAGCGAGCTTATAAGCTTTATAGCTTCTTAAAGGAAGGTTATTTAACGCACGCTTAAGCGACGATCCTTAACTAGTTTTTTATTAGTATAATAAAGACCGGGGCTAAACTATTCCGGCCTTATAAGCTAGAATCGATATTAACGCATTACTTTAGCCGCGTAAAGTAGCTACTAGCTTACTTTTACTGCGTTATTATATCGCTTAATAGCTACTTTAGTAACGGCGGGGTCTATACGCGCCCCGGCAATATAATCCGCGTTATTAATATATAAAAGGACGCTATTAAAGCGCTAAATAAGGCTATTACTAAGCCTAGTAAGGAATTAGCTAAGTTTATACGCCGTCTTATATAGGCTATTATTCTTTATAACTATATTAAAAACCTATTCTATTTAGCGGTCTTTAGCTTTTACGCGATGCTCTTTTAAGCGCGCCTTAGCGGCGGCGGCGGCGTATAGCGGGACGTATATAAGTATACTAAAAAGTTATTTACTCTTACTTAAGTAGCTTAAGTACTTATCTTTAAACGCGCCTATATTAAGCTTAAGGAGGAGATATAGGACTTCTTTAAAAAGACTTATTAAGGGTATATAAAGCGGATTACTAAGATACCCTTTAGCTATATTTTTTAATAGCGCTTTAACCTCCGCGTTATTAGTATAAACTTTATTACTAAATACTTTAGCTTATAGTTACTAGATAAATAAGAGGTAACCTTTAGATTTATAATGCTTTAAATAGACGATATTACCGCTTTTATCGTCTTTAAGTTCCGCAAGGCGCGCCGCCTCCTTTATAACGAGCTTATACTTAGTTACCTTAGTCTCCGGCTGCTTTACCCCGCTAATATCGCTAACGACGTTAATACTAAGGAATATAGCTTATTATAAGCTAATTACCTATTTAATAAGAAGCTGCTTTATAGCGCCCCTTACGCTTTACTTAACTAAATAAGGCGGATACTAAGGCTATAGTTAATATATACATAGGCCGGCGGGGACGGCGCCTTTATACTATACGATAAGTCCCTTGCCTTATATAAGGCAATAATATAGTAGTTCTTTACCTACCTTTTAGTCCTTTACTACCTTACTTTAAGCCCCCCGCTCCGTTTATCGAAGCTCCTTTTAGCGACTTACCGCAATATAGCGTATAAGCGGCATATCTTTATATAAAAAAGGTACGTTATGCTTAACGTTTAATACTATAAGGGGTAGGAGGTGTTAGCTTAGTATAAGTTTAACGTACGATTTATCCTATAAGCTATTAGCAAGCTACTTTTAACGTATATTACTTATATGCTTTTACTTTCACGCTTTTTCCTACGCTATAAGAAACCTAACGCTAAGCTATTGCTATATATATAAGCGTACCTTAACGGCATAGTATAGCTTAATAGTAAGGTATTATTATACCTCTTCCGCGCGGGTAAGAAGGCCGGAACGCCGGCTTTTTAAGTCGCGTAATAGTAGTAAGTCGCCTCCTTTATTATAGTTAAGAAGTTTAGGTCTAAGTTTACGGAATCCTTTAAGGATATTAACGATAATAATAACGACTTAAACGACGATAAGGACCTTATTACTATAATAACAATAAGTAACTATAGTCTTTAAACGCTTAACTATAGCTATGCTAAGATAAATACTATTACGGAATTTAAACGGCCACGCCCGGACTCCTTACTTTACTTTTAAGGAAGCCTTATAAAACCCTATAACGGGAACGCCCGGAGCACGCACTACGAAGGCTCGCTTAAGGAGATACGATAAACATTACCGGTTAGACCCCGCTAAGGTTTCCGGGATATAACTATAAAGGGTTAAGAGCCTACTTAACTATAGTTTACGACGTCTTTAACTAAGGGAGATACTATAGAAACTATTAAGCGGATTCCGCCGGTATCTTTAAGGGATTTCTAGGGATTTCCGCGGGATATCTTAATTATAATTCGACTTATTTTTAACTATAAAAGCACTTTAAAAGATATAGGATAAACCTTACCGCGATTTTTAAGGGATATTTAAGGATATATAAGGGATTTCCTTAACTATAGTCTATAGTGTTTTTAACCGGGCTTATACTTAGTTTATTAAGCGATTTTATAAGAATATCTACGGTTTACTTTACGTACTATAAATAGTATAGTTAAAGATCCTTAAAAGTAGCTTAAAGGACTAAGTATAAAGTAGCTAGCTATACCTTTAAAAATAGTTAAGCTTTTTACTATTTCTAAACCCTTATATACGATTATATATAGTAATTAGTCCGTTATACTAGCTTAACTAGCGGTAATTAGTTTATAGTATTAGCCTTAACCGGCGGTAATTAGTTTATAGTACCGGCCCCGACCGGCGGTAATTAGTCCGCGCCTTATCCCCCTATCCTTACGCTATAAGGCGTAGCAAATAGTAATAATTCCTACCTATTTAAACGGAAATCCCTTAAATATCCGCTAAGCTAAGAGTAACTATATCGCACGCTTAAGTACTTATCTTATAAGAAGTTAGATACTAAACGATATTTTCTTTAGTAAGAAGCTCTTATTAGCCTTTAAGTCTAACCTTAATAATAAGCACCTTTTCCTTAACGCGCTTATAATAAAACTCTAAGATAAGCAGGCTATAAGAGCGGAAGAGGCCGCGGCCTACTAAGTATACCGGTTTAATAATCTCCCTTACCCCTTTTTAAAGTACTATACCGCGATAGCCTATAAAGCTAAACGGGATATAGAATAAGTCCCGCTTAGCTAAGCTAAGACTACTACCCTTTAAAAGGCAATCCGCTTTTAAAATACTAACGAAGGATAGACTATAAAACGATAGAATCTATATAACTAAGTAAACTAAATTTAGTATTACTTAAACGGATCGATTATCCTCTAAATAAAAAAAGTAAGGACGAGCTAACTTTAAAACTATCCGGCTCCCCGCCTGCTAAATACCTTTTAAATCGAGCTTATAATAAAGTTACTCTTTTCTTAAGACGATAAGCTTAGCGGATATTTCCACCGCGTACTGCTAATAAAGTTTAGCTTAAAGGCCTTAACCGGAAATCCACCTTAAAGGATACTTAATAGTTTCTTAGTTTAGTATTACCGGTTAGCCTTATCCGCTATAGCCGCGCTAACTAAGGCATTTTTAAGACTCTTAATTAATAAAAACGAGCTTCTTATACTAGGGGCCTTATAGCGCACCGGATTCCGGGATATATATAAAATAAAAGGTTAAGCGCTTAGCGAGAGTATTAAGACTAAGACCTTAATAATAAGCAACGAAGATATAGTAAGCAATACCCTTAGCGGGCTAAACTTATCTATACTAAGCGCGTAGATACTAAGACTAAGTATAGCTTTAAGCCCCTTAGTAGGAATAGTAGTAATATTAAACGAACAATTCCTTAGTCTCCTTTAAGCACTAAGAAAAGAAAATACGCTTACTAAGCCCTAAGAAAAACCTTAACTATAAGCCGAGGACGTAAAGAGATTTAACCTATTAAGACCTTTAAAAGTATCCTTTAACGAAGTCTAAGAAGACGATAAAGCTAGTATGTTTTAAGGAGTTAACCGTTTTATCGACTTTATCCGCCGAAACGCTAGTAAAGGCAAGGCCTATACGGACGAATTAGCTATTTAACTGCCCTCCTTCCTTTAAGGAAGTACGGCGGAATAGTATTCCGGGGACCTCTTAGAACTATAATAAGAAGAACTTAGTAAGCTTAGTATCGGACTAAGCCGATAAATATCCGCCTTATAAAAATAGTTCGGAATCCGCTTAAATATAGCGATATAAGCACTTAATAAAGAGCACTTTACTATTAAAGATATAGTAGTAAGATCCGACTTTAAGTCTTAGATATTATGCTTATAACGTAAAGCTAAGGCCGCGCTTTACTAGCTAGACTACTTAATTATAGTAATTTACTAAAAGCTAGACGTTTACCTATAAAAATCCTTATAACGCTTAGTAAGAAACGAGGATATTAATAGATAGATTAACGAATATAAGGAAATTCTTCTTTAGCTATAAGTTAAATATACTTAGGGATCTTAAAAGCACTTACTAGCGCAAAAGAAATAGGTCTAACTTATAAAAAGGCGAGGGCTAACTAGCTATACCCTATATATACTTAAAGGATAGTCCGGGACGCCCCGGCTATTTATTAAAGGCTTGCCGGGACTAAAGGTTACGTTTTTAAACCGCTTAGTAAGGGCGGATATACCTTAGACCTTATAGCGCTCGCTAAGTTAAAGAAGAAACCCGCCCGAATAGCTAAGAATATAAGTTAAGGTCCTCCGGCTAAAAAGAGAAAGGACCTTTAAGACTATATACTTACTAACGCTAAAGCTAAAACGGGCATACCCCGCGACTAAAAAAGGTATTATAGTAAAGACCGACGACTATCTAAAAGATAAAAAGTATAATACGGAAGGAGCTTAGTTAGATACCGATAAGAGCTTAAAAGAAACCGCAATCTATACTATAGCAGACTTAGTATAGGAGGCCGATAAAGCGTGCGGATTTTACGGCGAAGTATTCCCTTTAAAGAATAAGCTTTATTAATATATTAAAGATAAACACCCCCTTAACCTTAACCGCGACGTTATTATATAAAGGCGTAGCTTAATATAGTAAGTAGTTATTTAGAAGCTATAAAACGTTTAAATAGTTAAGGCTTCCCCCGACGTCTAGCTATTAAACCCCGATAAGCTATTATAATTTACTTATATACGCTTACTATTCTACGGAAAAGAAAGGCCCGGGATAAGTATTAAAGCCTATACGGATACTAAGGTAAACTAAAGCCTTATTTAAGCCGACTTAGTAAAGACCTTTTAAGACATAACTATAAACTCCTCTTAACGAATTCTTATCTAAGGAGTAAGAAGGATAGCTACTATTAAATAAGCGGAATTTACCGCTTATATACTAAAAAGGCTAGATAGCAGCCTCGCGGTCGTAAAGGTAAGGATTAGCGCTTAAATAGTAAAACGCTTAGCGGCTAATATATTGCTTAGCTAAGACTTTTTAGTTCCTTACTAAAAGGACTTTATTAACTTTATATTAGTCTTATAGATTAAGGCTTATAAAGGGATTAAAGCCGAAGTTAAGATAGTTTAGCTAAGACTAGTAATATATAGATAAGTAATTTACTTAGTTACTATAACGATTTTAGCTAGTTCTAGCTACGCCTTACTTATATAGGTCTAGGCGCCGCTATTAAGGCGTAATATAATATTTTTCCTTAATAACCCTAAGCTCGCTTAAATAATAATATAGGATTATAAGAGATTTACGGCGATAAACTATTTTAAGGAACTACTAGTGCTCCGCTAAGGCTAAAAGGTAAGGATAATTACGGACCTTAATAAGCAGTTTTAGCTATATAAAGAGGTTAACGCCACGGCTCCTTTAGCGGAAGCCCTTATAGAAAATCTAAATAAAACAAACCCCGCTAAGGACTTCTTATAAAAAGATCTTACTATAAACTATAAACCTAAAATTAGCTAAACTAAGGACCTACCTAAACTTATTACTAATAAGGGCGTCCGGATCTACGCCGAAGACTTAAAATATATATTAAAAGTCTAAGATATCCTTTAATCGTTTCCCCGCCTTTAAAAGGACGAAGAAGTAGTATATATAGATAAATCCGAATATATACGTATTCCTTTAGTAAAAGGATAGCAATACTAATAAGTCGTATTAAGATTATACTTATTAAGCGATAAAGATAAAAAGGTAGTAGATACGATATTCGGCTAGCTAACTATATAAGGCCGATTAAAATAAGTTTACGGGCTAACCTTATTTATAGCGCTAGTATTTATAGTATAGAAGATAGTAAACGGAAAGGAAAAAAGATAAGTAGTCGTAAACTTATAAGGGATTAACGCTATTACTACCTTAAACGCTTACTTAATACCCCTTTAAAGCGATATAATAAAACGCCTTTAAGGAAAGAAGTTTATTAGTATAGTAAACGTATAATCGTTTTTTTACTAATACTTAGTTTATTAAAACTACTAAGAAAGGTTTATAGTTATAAGCTATCGCGGGCTAAAAAGATTATTAGTAATACTTATAGGCTTTAAGAACTCCTAAGCATACGTTTAAAGGTTTATTAATAACGTCCTCCGTAGATACTAAGAATACGCGGCGGCTTATATCGATAATATTATTATTTACTTTAATATAGCTAAAGAATACCTTTAATATTTAAAAGCCGTATTCCGCGCTTTCTACGACTATAATATTACTTTATCCGGACTAAAGTCCTTCTTAGCGTACTTATTTATATAGCTCCTCGGATTTAAGGTAAACGCTATCGGCTTAATAAATATAAACGAACGCGTGCGAGCCTTAAGGGATATCGCGTTCCTTAAGAACCTTTAATAGCTCGAGAAATAGATCGGCCTTACCGGGTAGCTACGCTATATAGTCCCGTATTTCGCTAAGGAAGTTAACGTCCTATAAAAACGAAAGATAGAGCTACTTTAAGTAAGACGGGAAGATAGAGTCCCTTTAAGGGGCTAAGGACGGGCTTAATACGCCGCGAAAGCCGCTTTTTAGCCTACTCCGGAAGAGGAAGAGGCCTTCGCGATTTTAACTAAGAAACTTACTAAGCCCTAAATAATTTACTACTTCGACCCCGCTTAATAACTATTTATCTAGATCGATATATCCTAAGAATATAAAGTAGCGGCTATAGCTTTCTACTTAAAAAAAGGCATAGAATAGGATAAAAAGACGCTACTAGCCCGAACTAAGGTCTAGCTTATCGTTTACTTAAGCCGCGCCCTCCGAGGCGGAGAACCCCGATACTAGCCTACGGAACTTAAAGTAGCCGGTTTAGTATAGGCAATATATAAGCTACGCACTATAATACTATCCGTAAGAACACTATAAGTAGTTATCTTTACTAACTATATAAGCACTTACGGAATCGTATACTAGAAATCCCTATTTTCTATTAGTATAAAATCTAACGATAAGCTAGTCCTTATATCTTAATACTTAAGCTAATTCCCGCTTAAGGTATACTATATCCTAAGCGTTAAAAACGGTATACCGGACGCGCTTTTACGTTTACCGCACTATAATAATAGGCTAGTATCCTTAAACTAAGAAGGGGAATTAAAACGTATTTAAGAAGATAAGATAATAGACTACGTATTCCTTTATACGGAAGTATTAATTAAATTGCCGCTTTATTAAAAAATAATCGACGGATATACGGAAGATATATAGTAAGCAAAAATCATAGCATAGCTTAGCGATAAGGACGGGGTCCTTAGACTCTTATTCCTTCGGTTATAGGGGTTGCTATACTTTATAGAAAACGACGGACATAGGAGACTATATATCCTTAAGACTTACGTTAAGGAGATCGTTAAAAACGCCTACGCTAAATACTTTTATACTAGCCGTACCTATATATAGTAAGACCTATTTAAAAGCTTCTTAATCTTACGGCTTAATAGATATATAAATAAGGTCGTAGATAGCTACGATACTTAATACCGTAACTAAACCGACTAAAGTAAGATGCTAAAGTAGCTTATCTTAATCTAAAGCCCGCCGGTTTTATACTATATAATAGCGATAGACTTTATTACTAGGCTCTTAATAGTTTAAGCCGAACAATCCCTATAAAAAGATCCTATAAAGAACTTCTTTAATACCTTACTAACTATAACTAATAAATTCTTAAAAATATATCTCCTTATCCTAAGTAACGACTAGTTTATAGCGGAAGACTAAGTATAAGCGTTATATACCAAACTACTCCGCGCTAACTAAAGGATTTTAAAGGGGATAATCTTTAACCGGGATATAAAGTTTACCTTAGCATTTTAGCGGACCTTATAGTAAGCCTTTAGATCGAAGCTTCTTATATTTACTGCTTAGCACCCTTAAACTAACGGCTTATCGGAAAGGCGAAACTAAACTATAGAAATCGCGCTACGATTTTTTACCGCCGATTTCCCGGACCTACGCTAGACTAATACGCTAGTCGCCTTTTAGTTTAGCCTTAACAATTCCTTCTCCTTAATAATTTACGCGGCCCTTAATAAGCTTATTATAAGAATAAGAATAGATAACGGCCTCCGGTTTTTAAGTAACTACTCGTACTTATAGAACCGAGAGGTCTTATAAGAAGAAGCTAAGTTAGCTATAGCCTACGCTTAAGCGGCTATAAAGGATAGATATAATAAGAAATACCGCCCGCTAGAATTTAAGCCCGGCGATTAAGTCTAGCTATAGCTTAATAAAGGCTACTATATTACGGACGGCAAACTAGCGAAGCTTTAAGAAAGACGTACTAAGCCGTTTAAGGCTACCGCTAAAATAAGATAACTCGCATACCGGCTAAATATAAAAGGGTCCCTTAATATTTATCCGGTCGTTTTAATAATATAACTACGCTTAGTAAACAAGCTAGCTATACGCTTAAGACTAGTTTAAAACGAAAGGACACCTTACTTAAATAAGTAAGAAGTAAAACGAATCCTATAAAGCTATATAATAAAGAAAGGCGGCGGAAAGCTAAGGAAGGAGTTCCTCGTAGCTTAAAAAGGTTAGCTAAGTAGCTATAACTTATAGGTAAACGAAAAAGCGGTCTTCTCGCCGAAGATTATAAAAGCCTTCGAAAAGGCATAAAAGGAGTTAGCTACTTAAGTAGTTCGAATAAGAGTATAATACGCGGCCTTTATAACTTAATACGAAACTCTTTAACTAAGAGAATTTAGTAGTTAGGCCTAAGTATAAGACTTAAAAGCTACTATAAGTTATAAGAAACTATAACTTACTATACTTAAGGTAATTAGTTATTTTAATAATAATATACCGCCGTTTACCTTAAGCAATAAGGCCCTTTTAGCCTTATAATATACCTATTTAAATTCTCTCCGCCGCCTACCCTCTCTCCTTTCCTTTCTTCCTTTTATAACTATATTTCCCTTTACCGCTAGCTATAGCCCGCCGCACCTCGCTTACTTCTATACGTATAACTTTCTTTACCTTAAGCTTATAATTCTTATACTCCTATTTTAAGTCCCTTTATCGTTTAACGTCTCTTATAGCTAAGACTAGCTATTCCGTAACTACTTTTCTAGCCCGCTCTCCTATAAGCCCTTACGCCTTTAATATAAAGGATATAAATAAGCTCTTAAGCTTTATAGAAACGAGGCGGCTATCCTCCGCAGCCTTAAGTCCCTTAGCGAGAGCTAGAACCTCTAAGTTTAAGCCTCCGTATAAACCCACGCCGCCTTCCGTAGCCGCGCTTAAGCCGACGGATTCGACTTAAACTACGGCACTATAAGGGATAGCCTATACTACCCTTTTTAAATACTTAACTTAGACGACTTACCTCTTAGCCTTATACTATAGCGAGGTCTAGACGGCCGGTTTCGCGGTAACTCCGCTATACCTCCTGCTTAGCTCTTATTATCTAAAAGCCCCTACCGCCTATATATTTTTTAAGGCGTAGCTAGAAATCTTTATTAGCGGAATAACTAGCTAATACTTAACGCCTTAAGGTTAGCTAACCTCGCTATAGTCCTAAGATTTATAATAGCCGCTATAGCTAGCGGAAACCCGCTTTAGCTAAACGATTAAAACGATATCCGCGCTATTCTTAACTATATATTTAAGGCCTAGCTTAACTAGTTTATAGCTAGGTTTATAGCGGCGTTTTAAGCGATTATAGCCGAAACCTTATCTTACTTCGTATATAGTCTAGCCTATGCTATAAAATCCCCTTCTTAGCTTATAGCTATAATAAGCCTTAAGGACCTATTCGGTCCCGCTTAGCAAACGCTCTTCTTACCCGCCGCTACGCTTAGCCCGGCTATATAAAGGCGTATAAGCGCCTTATTATAGTCTATCCGCCGTCCCTCCTTAATTAAAGGAGATAGCGATAACTAGCCTCGCGATATATTCCGCCGCTTAATCTTATAAGAGCCGCTAGTAATAACTAATATAATCCTTAACGGACTTAGCTTTATAAGCCTATACTTTAGCGATAAGATTATAATAATTAAGAGTTTCCGCCTAGCTATAAACTACGCTAAGTTTTACTTATAGGCCTATAAAGAGTCTAAACGTAACTTAACTTTAACTTAAGTAATAAAGTTCTTAGGCTTTAATATCTGCCTTATTAGCCGTACTAACTACGCGCTTTATATTCTTGCCCTTAAGGCCCTCTTTATATAAAGGTTTTTTAAAACTATTAAGCACGTTTAAAACCTTAAGAGCGAGGAGTTAAGTATTAAGGCTATTAAGGACCTTATTATTTACTTTTAAGCGGGAATATAAACGTTTAATACCTTAGTGCTTATTATACCTATTAATATTAGCGGGACGGCTTACTTTTACCTTAATACCTTCTTAGTAGCTAGACGCGTATTAATTAGCGGAAAGGCGTAGGTAGTAGCGCCGCGTAAAAAGGATAATAAGTTAAAAAGCCCGGTAATAGAAAGCGGGGGATAACTATAATAGTAGTAATAAGTAGGATATAATATCTTGCTTATAGGCGGCCTATAAAGCTAGTAAGTAAAACGGGAGACTTAGCGGAGGATTAAAAAACGGTATAAGAAAGATAAGTAGGATAATAATATAAAATAAAGCCTAAATAAAGCTAATTTTTTATAATATATCCCGCTAAAGAACTTAAGTATTCCCCGGCGCGGAGACTTCTTACTACTTAATAAAAGCTTAAATATACGCCTTAAAAGAAAGTTAGAAAAACTTTACTATAAGTTTTAACTAAACGTACTAATCGCCTTAATAAAGACGAAGCTATATAACTAAATATAAAGTAAGGATTTACGATAAAGCCGTTTACTAACTACCTTAAGCTACTTAGCTACTATTAGCCGGATAGGCCGAAAAAACTATCGAAAGGATAAGGATAGCATACTACTAATATAGCGTAAAAACGCTACTATAAAGCTATTACTTAGCACCCCCTTTACTTTATCCTTACTTTAAACTAATAAGGACGTTAGCTTTTCTTTTTTACTTAAGGGAGTTATTATAGAATTTAAATAGCTATGCTCGGACTCCTTACTTTACTCTTAAGGAAGCCTTATAAAACCCCGCGACGGGAACGCTTAAAGCACGTACTATAAAGGCTTACTTAAGGAGATATAATAAATATTACTAATTAAACCCTACTAAGGTTTTTAAGATATAACTATAAAGGGTTAAGAGCTTACTTAACTATAGTTTACGATATCTTTAACTAAGGGAGATACCGTAAAAACTATTAAGCGGATTCCGCCGGTATCTTTAGGGGATTTTTAAGGATTTCCGCGGGATATCTTAATTATAGTTCGACCTATTTCTAACTATAAAAGCACCTTAAAAGATATAAGATAAACCTTACCGCGATTTTTAAGGGATATCTAAGGATATTTAAGGGATTTCCTTAACTATAGTCTATAGTATTTTTAACTAAGCTTATACTTAGTTAGTTAAGCGATTTTATAAGGATATTTACGGTTTATTCTATATACTACGGATAGTATAGTTAAAGATCCTTAGAATTAGCTTAAAGGACTAAGTATAAAGTAGCTAGCTATGCCTTTAAGAATAGATAAGCTTTTTACTATTTTTAAACCCCTATATACGATTACGTGCGGTAATTAGTCCGTTATACCGGCTTAACTAGCGGTAATTAGTTTATAGTACCGGCCCCGACTAGCGGTAATTAGTCCGTAGTACTAGCCCCGACTAGCGGTAATTAGTCCGCGCCTTATCCCCTTATCTTTATACTATAAAGCGTAGTACTTATTTACTTATAAGCACTTTAAACTTTTTATATTTTTATAATACTTTTATTTAAATAATTAAGAATAAAGAGATATCCTATATATAAATAGCTCTTTAATAAGAGATTAAATAAAAGCGGCGGTTCCGTTACTAGTTATCTTAGCTTAAAAACCTTAATATAAAGGTTACTTATTAAGCTATTAATCTTCTTACTATATAATATTAACTTATTATTACCGCAATACTTTTATTAACTTAAGAGCTTTAGGTATTATAGCTTTATAATAAGCGCTTTATATTTTAGCTTAGCTTAGCTTATATTTATACGATCTTTTAACGCTTTTAAGCTAAGCTAATACTTAAAAAGCGTAATATTCTTATATAATACTAGCTTAAAAAGCTATTAATAAAGACCCCCCCCCCTTTTTTTTATATATTTTACTATTAATAATAACTCTTAAGACTTTAAGAAGCTATTACTTTAAATCCGCGATCTTAATATTATTATATTTATATATAGCCGGCCTTATAATACTAAGCTACTTATACTTAAATCTCTTAAATACTAAGATATATTAATAAAGGTATTATAGCTAGCTATATTACTACGAAAGCTACTTAATTTAAGTTAAGCTAGCTTAAGGCGGCTTAATATAAGTATTTAAAGATACTTTTTTTATAATAAGATTAATAAACTTAGCTATAGCTTAAGGTCTTATATAGTATAATAAAAGAGATTATAAGCTTAAGGTAATATAAGGAGAAGGGGATTAAGAGGAGGATATAGTAAAAGTAGTAAAGGCAATAAAGGCGCTTATAGCACTAGCGGCGGCGATATAGCTATATCGCCGCCGCTAGTATAGCGTTAAGAGTATTAAGGGCGATATAGCTATATTACCGCCGCCGGTTTAGCATTAAAGGTATTAAGGGCGAGAGAGGCACGTATACCTACTTACTAACGGCGGCGATATAGTAGTATTAAGGGAATTAAGCGGCGTTAAGGGAATTAAAGGCGCGCGGCTATAACGCCGCCGCCGGGTTAAGGGCATTAAGGGCGCGCTTATTACCTCGCTCGCAGTACCGGTAAAGAGCCTGGATTAATTAACGGGCCGCGTTATACGCGTATCTCGTAAGAGCTTTAAAGATACGTTTTTTAAGCGAATTAAGCTATAGCTAAAAGCGCTGCGTATATAGGCGCGGGCGGGCGCGGGCGGGCGCGCGAGTATTTAAAAAGTACGGGTACTTACTATATAAGGTCGGTATAAATAAGCGGGGCGGGCTAGCGTTAGTACGTATCTTTAAAATAAGGCGTAAGTGTAAATAAAGATATATAAGTATAAATAGTAATACTTTAGTTTATAAAGTCTTATAAGTTAAAAAGTAAAATAATTAAGTTTTTAATAAGTTATAAAAGTTATAAAAGGGCTTATAACCTATAAAAAAAAGTAGCTTTAAAAAATAATAATCTTATTAGCTAAGAAAGAAAAGAGTATATCTATAAGGGGGTGGCCTTATATATATATCTAACCCTTATAATAAGGGCTAGGACTACGCCTAGGGCTTTCGCAGTAAATCAGGTGCGGGGCCCTGGCGTATGCCCTCCCCATATTTGCAACAGCGTGTTCTGCCTAACTCGCCTTGCACTATGTACCTATCCGTACCTTCTACAGAGGAGCATTTTAAAAGTCTTGACTGCACAATTTCTACGCTAGTCCTAATTAGGATCGGACATTCCTAAAAAGGCAGGTGGCGGCCCTATTAGGACTAGCGTGCACAGCCACATGGTCAAGACTTTTGAAATCCTCCTCTGTACCCAGATGAATATCCACTTCCTACATTGTACCCTACAAAACATCTAGTTGCTGCGCCATGCTTGACAAAGAAAAAGAAAAAAAAAACTACACCGCCGGTTGCCCGCCTCAACTCTGACATGCCGCCAGCCACGCCAGAAAGCAGGGGTGTCTGGGCCCTGTTCCCGGCAGGCCATCTGTTTTGCGCGCCCGGCTGCGTGTGCTGGTGGCAAGGTGTGCTTCTTCCAGCTGTCCTCGATCCTCACTAGACACCCGTCTGGCGGCCAGACAAACATTGCCACGGCTAGTCATCGGTCTCGCGCCAAATCCAGTCGACGAGTCGCTTGGTTTCTGGCCGTCGGTAACGATGGGAAGCCTCGGGACCCAAAGACCCAAGGCCATCCCCGTGTTTTCTCGTGACCGCTATCCCCACAGGCCAGCTGTTCAAAAAGGTGCGCGCTCGTGGCCCAGATGGTTTCGCCTTCAGGCCCTGGCAGACCTGCCGGCTCGGCTACTCAGCTCTGCAACGTGCCCCAAGGATGTTGCCTCGGACTCATAGGCTCAGCCATCCGTCAGTGACGGGGAATTCAACGTCGCCACAATCTTCATGCGCTTCGACCCATTCTTCGATTTTCCTGACATTCCATCCGCTCAGGTACCGCCAGTGCTGATCCGGCTCCTGCTTCGATGGGTGGCCGTGTTTGATGGTGTGGCTCACGGAGCAGATGCCGTGGTAGAAACGAAACTGGAGGCAGTCTGGCAAGCTGTAGCAGGCTCTGCGGCAATCATCAAAGCTCTGGTGTGCGAGCAACTCGAGCGCAGAGAGATCGTCCGTTTTGGCCTTTGCCCTCTCCCAGTCGGCGTAGTCGTATGCCGAGGTATTGAGGTAAAAGATGTTGTCGCTCAGGTTGTCCCAGTCGTCCCGCCTCGCCATCAGCTGGTCCTTGACGAAACGGTGGTAGAGGTCCTTGATGCGCATCGGGTACGAAAACTTTCGCTCCTGCTCGAATGCGTATAGGTCCGACACGTCCTCGGCGCCGGCGTGGTGCATGGTGACAATGGGCTGACACCATTCCTTCTCTGCGTACGGCAACGTATGTGGCTTCTCACCGTTAATGGTCGGCCACTGCGCCGAGGTCAGCATGAGCATCGCACCGGGCTCTAGCAGTCGGGACTCACCGCGTTCCTAACGTCAGCGCCGGTCTCGTTCTTTATCGCCAGCGAAAAGACAAAGTCGCCACAGCACTCGCGCGTCACTCTCCGGTCCCATCGGTTTGCGACGCCTTGTTGCCCCTTGAACATGCTGCCCATCGAGGCCTGCGAGACGAGATAGCCGCTGCCGCCGTGTCCAAAGGGGACGGCGCCGACATATGACACGCTACCGATGTAGTGCGCCTCGAGCGGATCGAGCTTCTCGAGCCACTTGACGAGCGTCGGCCAGACGACATAGGTGTCGGCATCGACAAACATGTACCAGTCATAACTGGGCCGCATGGCGTACGCCTTTTCGGCCATGTGTATGTTCTTGTACTTGTCAAGGTTCCATCCCTCTTTGCCAACGTTGTGGTGCTTGTTGCACGAGTCCTGGTCGACGGGACAGGTTTTCTGGCGAAAGTAGAGGTCAAAGTCCTCGTTGTTGCGCTTGACCTCGGGCAGCACGGTGTCGAGGCTGTCGTGGATGGTGTGGCCCGCTACCTTTTGCGCCATGTCGCTGAAGACGAGGAAGTCGGGGAGGCACTTGAGGTTGGTCATGATCTGGTTGGGGATCTTGCCAAAGGCCTCGGATGCTCCCGTCTTCATAACGAGCAAGACCTTGGACGTGTCGGGAAAGTTGGCGCAGTCGGCACTGGGCCCGAGCTTGGCTGCGGTAGGCTTGTCGGCGTGAGCTGGCATGGTCCTGTTTTGGCCATAGTCTTGAAGGCGTTGGGCGTCGCCGAGGCCGGGAGACAGCTTGGTCAGGCTGCAGAAGCCGCTGTCCTCGCAGCGTTCCCTGAGGCGGCCGGACGAGAAGAGCAAGCCGAAGCCGAAGACGGAGAGGACGGTGAGCAGCACGACGGAGCGTCTCTGGAAGACCCTGGGCGACGGCATGTAGTTGGACTTTGCCGAGGAGCGTCCAGGCTCCTTTTCGAGAATGCCGCGCATGGCTGGACGGGGAGGGGGGCGACGGCGGTTCTCTCTGTTTTCGAAGCCAGTGGATGGGCTTTGTCGGGTCGGGCGCGAGAGCGAGAGCGAGAGCAACGAGGTGGTCGCGGACAGGTTTTCGCCACTACATGCATGCGACTGCAGGCAGTATAGGGAGGTGGGTAGATGTGCGCTCTTGGTCACTAGGTAGGTAGGCAAGGTAGGCATGGAGGGGGCGCAATGGGATGCAAGGCATTTTATGAGGACGAGGCAAGGCATGTACATTCGTACTGGTAGCACCTGAGCGCAGAGGACCCTCGGATGCATGTCGTTTCCGTCATGCAGCCTGTTGGTAGGTACGAGAAAGTAAGACGCCTGTAGAAAGTGTCTTTGATGATTGCGCCCAAACGCTACCTGCCTAACTAAACGAGGGGGCGCTAACAGGGAGCGCGCGAGACACGCAGGGAACCGAGGCCCGTCGAGCCCGGGGGGGAGAAGGAGGAGGCTTAGCAACGTGGCTTCCGGCTAGTATACGTGACGCGGCCTTGGACAAGAAAGGCTTTGAATGACTGGACGCCCGTTCAAGAACCATCCGAGGCCGAGTAGAGATGAAACACGCATGCACCTCTGGGCCGTGGCCAGGCACACATAGGCATGCACGAGCACTGGGCCGTCGGTGGTGGTCGGCGAGCGAGCATCATGACTACAATAGCCCCCATTCCGGGGATTCATCGCAGGCTGGCATTTTCCTCGGCACTCGCGTCTGCCGTCCTTCACATGCAAAGTAAGGCCTCGTATCAAGCAATAATGAAAACGCCAAACTCACGTGGCGGAGGAGCAGCACCAAGGATGGGGTCGAACACGGTTAAGCATTGTTGGCTCAAACTAAAAGGGGTCATAACGCCGGCGCGGGACGCGGAAACGTGCATCGTCATCGTCGTTCCCGCTCGGCAGTGTCCGGTCCACAGGGGAAAAGGGGGATATCAATACCAGAAACAAGCCGCCAGCGCATCCAGTCTCGGTCGCAAAGAATTCCAGTCGCTCGAGAGGACCTCTGACTCACCATTCCCCGTCCTCCCGATTAGCCGTAAGCATGCCCGATGCGGCTTACAACCTTGGATTCTGTCGTTGCCAGTAGATGATGGCAACAGACCAAAGAGAGGGGCCGGGACGTGTTAGCGTCGCGCTTTGTCGTGAGGCATTGTCATTGTCTCCGATAAAGTGTGATTCGTTCGTCTTTCTTCTTTTAGAGTTTCGCTCAAGGCGAAGATGGGCATTTGTAGGGACCACAGAGTACCTGGGTACATTCCAACGTGTCTGCAGACACGTGACCTTTCCATGGCTCAGAAGGGCGGCTCCATTGCTCCATTCGGCTTTGCGGTCGAGACTCGTATCTCGTCTGTGTCTCGCGCGCGATCCTCAACCGCCAGCCCGCCCCGCCGTCTCCGCCTGGCGCACGCAAACGCTGTGCAACCCAACCAAACGATGAGGTTAGCGAACATCATCGCCGCACAAACGCGGGCAACAACCCGACATGACTTTCGCCAGAGGCGGCATTGGACTCTTACAAGTTACAGCTAGCTCCCCAGCCTCGCCTGGCTGAAACTCGTCATCGCTTCCCGTCCAGCCGTGTCTCACCGCAGATGGACTGCCCCTGGCTCTGCGCGCGGCCATCTGGCATCGAGAATGACGAAGCCCGCTCTCTCCCCTCACGACATCCCCCAAGCGATGCCAAGAAGGTGCCGCCATCCCCTACAGTAGCGACGTGTGCAAAGAGAAGCCTCGCCACAGTCATCTCACGACAGGTACAATTCGCCTAGACTAAGATGCAGCCCGAAAAGGCCATCCTCGGCGGTCGTATCTGACCTGGAGGAGGAGGCCTTGTCTTGCTCCAGATTCACAATCTGCATCCCGCGCCAGCACAGCATTGCCATATCCGATGCCGTTGCATGGCTCACAATCCCTTGGCTCGCTTATCGCTCTGTCTTGCACAGGAGCTTCTCTTGACTCACTAGGCGGCGGGCTCTTCCGGCCCTTGCGTCAGAGCAAGCATTTCTGATGAAACCGTGAGTTCAGTGTGGTGAAGCACAGATTGACCGGTTGCGACGCTGAATGTTCTGCCTCCTCCCTCTCCTGTGGCCAATGTGTCGACTTGACGTTCGGCTCGGTGCCCCCAGGCGACGTTGCTGAGACGGCAGATTCTCGACTACTGCGCTTTTCTGTGCACAATCGCTTGTGGCTGTGGCCCCGACAACGTCGGCCTGTAGCGGCCGCGAGGTCCGCATCGCCGGTATCATCGAAAACGCGGTTCATCTCGGCCAGCGACAACGTCAAGAAAAGCGGAGGATTAGCGGCGCCACTGGCGGAGACTCCATCGCCGCTCCGTTTTGGAAATGTCCCAGAAGTGCACGCTGCTGCCCAACGTGGAGCGCCTCATCGAATTGATGCTAAACGCCCGACCGACCCTGTGGTTCGAACCGTCGCCATCAAACGTAGAGTCTGCTCTACTAGCTTTTGGTCCACGACCTACCAAACCTTTTGTCAAAAATCGCAACTGAAGTTGCCTATCCACCCGCCCAGAAACGAGTTGTCTTACAATGAACCTCGTCATAGGCTGACAGATCATCCAAAATGATGCAGTATCAGCCCATGTGCCTTTTTTCACTTTCCTCCCCCGGTCTTGACTTCAATTGACGTCGGTCGGAATCTTCCTCAGTCAAAGAACGGCCAGGCGATGGCGGCATCCCCAGACCTTGGTCCGTAGGGCAGCAAGACGCCCAGTCGATGGACTAATAATTATGTAAGCTCGGTTCCCTTCTGGCGGCGCAGGCAGCGCAAGGTCATGCGTTGAGCGACTGTGCCTACGAGCTCCCTGGGTTTCCATGGAGTCACGCCAGTCAAAGCCTGCTGCAACACCAGTGGGAGAAGAACCGCCAGCCTTTGGAGCACCCGGTAACCCAAGTAGCCTCATTGCCTTTAATATCCGTGGGGGACGATTCCTGAGGGAATAGCCTAATGACCAGCTTCCGAATTACCACCTGACGCCCAGGACCAGGAGCCCGGCAATCGACGGTCAAGACATGGTATGCACCTCTGCCACCTCTTTGTGATGGCAGTTCAACTGCCATAAAACGGTGAAATGCAGACATCGCTCCTTGTGACGCAAGGCAGCGGAGGATGGAATGACGATGCGATTCAGACGCTCACGCCAGGAGCACTCTCTCGTAACTGAAAGGGTCACGAACGATGCCTTTTTCGCACGGGCACATGCAACGTCGTGAGGCAGGGCGAGGCAGCAGGCTCAGCGGCGCCTTTATACAAATACTCGCTTTGCGCCCTTGGCCTCGACGTCGATGATGTCCTGCCGTCGATGCCACCAGCTGACATTTTGCCACACAAATCGTGCCACCAGCAACCGCCAGGCGACGTCGAGAAGAAGTATCTGGGAAAGAAGGGTATCGCTCTGGCACTCTGGACTCGGAATTAACGCGACAACAAAGCGATTTGGTTGCAATGACGGACGGGCAGGCGTGGCAGCACACCACCCAACTGGAGGCCATCGGCTGGCTCTTGCTGGGCGGAGCGCTCGGGTTCTCAGCCTTTGTGATTACACGCATCATCGGGAGCGTTATGATGGACGAGTTGGCGAGCTGGCGAGGGCAGCGGGGCGTGGTTGGGAGACGGACAGGGGACTAGGCCGGGAGATGAGGTCAGACCTGCAAATGACGTCTGATGAGCAAGAGTATCGGAGGCCAGACGCCCGCAAGACGGACACCAAGGGCAAATGAACCGATATGGGCTGGCCTTTTGATGCGCATCGACGAGATGGTATGTGGCAGCTTGCATCCTGCCGCAGTGGGCGGGATTCTGGAGATGGAGGGACGTGGTCCGTTGCGGAGAGCTGTGTACTTACTGTCACGTGATATCGCGTTTATCCGATTCGCGGACGCGTTGCAACGAATCCGAGCATCCGTCTCGCAGCCCTAAGCCATGCCAAATGCCCCAATTCGCTGGCTCGGTGCAAGACGGTTTCTAGCTCAGGTGGGCGAGAACGTACCAATGCGTTAGCTAAGGATTGAAAGGAGCAAGCAAAGGCAGAAAACGGGGAGGGATGGATGGACGACATGGAGTCCGCCCAGGCGGCGCCTACGCCGTGGACGATGCCGCCGGGCAAACACCTCCGCCGGCCCAGGCTCGGGCTTCCGGACAGCAGGCGCTACAGCAGGCTCCTGGGCGGCGGGGGCCGGCCATTCAGGTGACGCCCCCCAACAACGCCGCTGTCAGTGTCGCCGTCAGTGTCGCTGGAGGCGGCCCCGGCAGAGGGACGCCGCCCGGCCAGCGCCAGCGCCATCACCATCACCGCCATCACCGCCATCACCTCCATCACCACCATCACGACAGCCGCCATCGCCCAGACGGCAGCCAGTCTTCGCCCCGGGGGCCTGTAGGGCCGCCTCCGCATCCCTTCCGCCTGCACAGATGTGAGCCCCCTATCCCGTTGCGTTGCTCCATTTCCGGGGCTGTGGGTGCGTCTTCGTATGCTCGCTCTGCTTTTGCTGCACCATGTCTCCTTTTGGCTCTTCCGACCGGCAGTTACTCTCTTTTTTTTTTTGGTTTCCAGTCCTGCGTTCTCGGCCCCGTCTTATCTCAATCTTTTCTCCTCTTCCCCCATATTCTCTCGACTGTCATCTCTGCACATACTCTCTCCACGTCTCTATTGACGCCCATTCCATGCCCGCTCTTTTCGTCACCATTGTTGAACACTCAGCATATGACTTCCCTGTGGGCGCCCGTCGTCGCACAGCAAGAAACCATGCTCTACTCTCAAGCATGGCCCTCTCCCCCCCCAAGCCCAACTCAACCAGACGTCTTTCTCGACTCCCTCCGCCATGGCCAACTTGGCTGCTCCCTGCCCCGTCAGCCCCTGCAAGAGCTTGCCATCTCACCTCTTGGTCACCTCGTGGGCTCTAGAGAGCCCTCGTCACGGCCAGTGCCTTCTGCCGACCAGGAGAACTTGGCTGCTTTGCGAGTCGCTCTCGGGCACCGCGACCGCTTCCTCTCCCAGCGAGGTACCCAAGTCGCCGCAATTCTCCACCACGTTCGGTCTCGGCCAGCCCAGCTTCAGCAGTCGATCGGCCGAGTTCTCGTCGGGACAGTCGATACTGACCTGACTCGGCTCTTAGCGACGCACTTTCGAGCAAGCCCCCGTCTCAGCATGCCTCTCGCCTCGGATGATTCGGGCTCAGAGCCCGACCTCAGCCTACTCGGAATGGCTCGAGGAGGCGCTGGCCCGGAGGCCCGCCTCAACGCCATGACCTACGGCGAGGCTGGTGGCGAGGATGACGATGAGATCTTGTCCCAGGAGCATTACGGAATCGAGGACACCAGCATTGAAGAGCAGGCCGACGAGCAAGAGACGGCGCCGCTGTTCGACCCGGCCACGGTTGGACTCAAGGAAATCTCCAACCTCGGAAAGTTCACCGTCAGCAGCCACAAGCCCGGCTGTGGCGTCGACGAGCTCCGAAGCGACGATCTCAAGCTGTGCTGGCAGTAAGGCCCCCGACAAGACGTGCCCTTGGCTTCACACGCACAACATCGCACTCGAACCCCCCTCCCTCCCCATCTCTCTCGTGCACACAATGCCTCGTAGGGTTCAACCACTGACGTCCAAGTTCAGGTCAGATGGCCCCCAGCCGCATAAGCTGACCGTCTATTTTGTCAAGCGAGTCGGCATCCGCGACATCCGCTTCTTTGTTGACTACAACGAGGACGAGTCATACACTCCAACAAAAATCGTCTTCAAGTCTGGCACCAGCGAAAACAGCCTCATTGAGTTTGCCACCATGAATCTAGACAGCCCAGTCGGATGGCAACGGGTCCCCATCGCGGGCACTGGCGGCGAGCCCGACGGAAACACGCTCGTCTCGTACGTGCTACAGATGCAGATTCTGGAGAACCACCAGAACGGAAAGGATACGCATCTGCGAGGGTTCAAGATCTACGCGTTTGACGCCGAGGCAGCCCATGGAACCGGCCGGGAAAGCAGCATGGTGGGCGACGATATGGACTTGGCCGGCGGGGACAGCGCCGTGTCCGGCCAGGAGGGCTCAGGAAACAGACTCGGCGACATTGTGCGGACGCTGGCTGCCGCAAGGCTCGAGTCTGGTGAGGCAGGGTTCACGATGCCAGAATTCATGCGCGAGCCCGAGATTCGATGAGACGGCGACGCAGCTGTTGAAGACGACTCTGGACGATGTCACGAAGGACTGCATGGCGCTGGCGCTGGCCAAAATAGGGGGGCGTGGAGGCATGAGCCCTTTTGCGCAACAGCCCTCGCCCACACATGAGGGTCGATGTGAAGAAATGGCTCACGTTGTACTGTAGCGGCAATAGTGTGGCGAGCACGAGAGGCCGGATCCGTTGGGGGAGCGAAAAGATTCACGTTGCACGTGTGACTCAGCGCCGACGCCAGCTCTAGCAAACGTGTGGGACTAGATGTTGAGCCGCCTCGCCTCCTAGCTACTAGACGGGAAGTGGCGGCAAGGTTGTCGACGATGATGACTCGACCTTTACACATTGACGGGCTGCATGTGATGGGCTCGAACAGAGGATGCCTGGTAAGGGCCGGATGGCTCAGGCAGCAGTGGTCTGCCTAGATGGCGGCTCGATGAGGTATCGCCCGGTGATTGGGAGCCCGAGGGCTGGGAATCCTCACTCCTACCTGGCAGTGGCTATGCGATGGATGCGCCCCGAAGGCGTGGCCACGGGAGTGTCTGTCGGAACGACTGCGTATATATCGGCTCGTGGGCTGACCACGTTGTGAAGCCATCAGGTGATGAGGGCGTCGGGACAGGGGCCAGCCAACGGGTCGTACATATGTACTCTGTATGCATGCATGAAATGCATCATGGGCTAGCAGAACGGCTAGTTGGGATGGTGGAGCCGACACAACACAGCGCCCCCCCCCCCTGTTGAAGCTGTTGACTGGGCAAAGGGTCTGCTGGGACGGATACATACAATAGGTAGGCATCTGCTGCGTTGTATCACGCGGTGTCGGGGAGAGTGTACAGAGTGGTAGGGCTGACATCGGTCGACCGGGGCTCCCCAGCAACAAGGATTCTGGAAGGCCGGCGCGCATCCGATTGCGGAGTTGTAATCAGCAATCGACGTCATGATGACAGCTTTTGCCGAGGCAGCTGACTGACGAGATGGGGGATTCGGGCCAACAACACGTTTGCTGCTGTGCTTTGGACGAACGAGATGGAAACGACGCTTGGCAAAAAAGGTGGGCGGATAGAAGAAACAACCCTTGGCAGAGGTGGGCGGGAGGCAGTGCAGCGCAAATCACGCTGCCCCTCTTACTGTACATACTACTTACTTACTTTGATATCCATCAGAAAGCTGTGAAAGAAACTGACGGCGTGGACCCGCCCGGAAGACGGCGATTGGGCTCGCTTCGGTCGTATTCGTCATTCGCGGTTGCTGCCGGGGCTGAGCTCGGTCTCCTGTGAAGGTGGGTGCTGCACCGCGGCTGTACCTTTGAAGTACCCGCGAAACCCTGGCCGCATGTCGTGGCGTCGGGTGTTGTGGAAAAATATATACCAGAATACCAGTCACCTCCGCCAAGAGGCACCTCCGTTAGAGATGACTGGTATTCTGGTATATATTTTTCCACAGGTGTCTGGGGCCTTGTCGCGGCCCCCCCGGCCCGGGCGTTGCCGACCAGGACGCTGGAGTCGGGACCCTTGTGTCGGGAGGTACTCGAGCGGTACTTGGTGCCCGCTCCGGGGCGGGCGAGCAGGCACACAAACAGGCATCTCTCATGAACACCGCTATAAATCACTTCTACCTCCTCACACGGACACACTGTACTGTACATACATAACAACGCCCCCCCCTCTCCCTCTTCCTCGCGTCGCTCCCTTGCCCGTTTTCCCATCGTACATAGGTATCTAGTTCGGGCCACTCGGAAACTTCATCTCGCGCTCTCCTCGCAACCACCCGGGGTCGGTGCCCAAACGTGTCCCCCGCCCTCCACGTTTCGTTTCAACGCGAGGGACGTGCTGACATCCATGCAAACACAGACACCCCTCCACCTCTCCATACCTACCTGGGTATACAAGTCGCACCGGTCCATTTCCCACCATCGCAACCACGGCTTCCACCACATCGTCCACAGAGCCCATCATGTCCACCCTCAATGACCAAGGCTCATCCTCAAAGGCCCCGGCCTCGGGCCAAGAGCACGAGTCCGCTGGCGGCTTCGGCGGCGGCTTCCAGCCTCAGACCAAGATGGCCGTCCAGCCCCCAAAGAAGGAGGATCTCCAGCGCAGCTACGGTACCCTTGTCGGCGACGACGCCGACCCCAAGGGCTGGTACGGCAGCATGAGTTTGTCCTCCCTGTCGCCATCAATTTGTTCCCCCCACGGCAGACAACGCTGACGAGCTCCTCGCTCAGTCAACGCCCTCGGTGCCTGCGTCGGGACTCTCGGCGCCGTCCCGTGCTGCATCTGCTTCCCCAACCCTTACAAAAATGTGCAACAGGGCAATGTCGGCCTCGTCACCAAGTTTGGCCGCTTCTACAAGGCTGTCGACCCCGGCCTGGTCAAGATCAACCCCCTCAGCGAAAGGCTCCTCCAGATCGACGTCAAGATTCAAACCTCCGAGGTGCCCGAGCAGATCTGCATGACAAAGGACAACGTCACCCTGCGCCTCACCTCCGTCATTTACTACCACATCGTCGCCCCCCACAAAGCTGCCTATGGCATCTCAAACGTCCGCCAGGCCCTGCTGGAGCGCACCCAGACCACCCTGCGTCACGTCGTCGGCGCCCGCGTCCTCCAAGATGTCATTGAGCGCCGCGAGGAGATTGCCCAGTCCATTGGCGAGATCATAGAAGACGTTGCCGCCGGCTGGGGCGTGCAGGTCGAGAGCATGCTGATCAAGGACATTGTTTTCAGCCAAGAGCTGCAGGAATCTCTGTCCATGGCGGCCCAGAGCAAGCGTATCGGCGAGAGCAAAATCATCGCTGCCAAGGCCGAGGTACGCCCTCGTTGATCCGACGGGAGGCCGGCTCCATACTAACACATGTTTTCTCCAGGTTGAATCGGCCAAGCTGATGCGACAGGCTGCCGACATTCTCAGCTCTGCCCCCGCCATGCAGATCCGCTACCTCGAGGCCATGCAAGCCATGGCCAAGTCGGCCAACAGCAAGGTCATCTTCCTGCCTGGCGCCAGCCAAAACATCGGCAATGTTCTCAACGGCGCCTCTTCCCCCCACCCGACGGGCCAAGCAAGCGGCAATGGGGCCGGCCAGCACGACTTTGGAGGCCAGGACCCCGGCTACCTGCAGGCCCTGAATGCGCGCGTCATGGAGGACATTTGATGATGCTCACCCCGGTGTTCGCGCCTAAGCGCGTCAAGATCTGACACAGACTTGGGCTCAAAAGTCCATATGACGTGTGGTGAGCCTAAAGGGGGCACCAAGCGTCTTCTTTCCTTGATTGATACCCCAGGACGGCCGGAGCCCGGGAGGGCGTAACCGGTGCGAGGCTGAAGAGGATGGGAGAAGTGGTCATGCTTTGTCCTTTTGCAACGGATACCCCAATCGCTCGCTGGCATCGCCTGGGATCCAGTGTACCAGTAACTAATACCTACGGGAGCGTCGTGTAATCAGTACGCTTTATTTCACCGAGCAGTATCGGGCGCACGCCCCTACCGTGCAGTGGTCATCGCGTTTGGAGTCTTCCGAAGAGTACCGTCACAAGTTGCACTCGCTTGAACCGGCCGAACTATCACAAGTGCGAGCGCGCGCTTACTAGAACCCTGTATTGAAAAGCAGATGCCATGCTACTGAACCTCGTCCTGCCCATCCAACCAGGGCCATAATATCGAGCAAGACCAGCCCGAAATCGACAGACCAGGCAGCAAAATGCAAAAAAGAAGAAACCCCACGCGCCGGATGCATCCGCCCTCCCTAAAACGCCAGCCAGTAACAGGCACAACAGCAAGGGAGTCCCAGAGAGACCCCCGCCTCCAAGAGGCTCAGGTATCGTCACATATCTACACCTCGCAGATGGTATGCAGCTCCTCCTGTCCGATCCCCTTCACCGCCTCGTCCCGCTCAGCATAATCCGAGCGGAACCCTGTGCTCAACTATTTCCAATCAGGCCTCCGAGTGGCGCTTCTTCTTCTTTTGCTTCTTATCCTTTTTCGGTTCGGCGGCTTCCTCCTCATCCTCGACGTGCTTCCGCTTCTTCTTCTCCGACGAGGGCTCGGGCTTGGATGGCGTTTCGGGCTTCTTGACCGGGGTCTCGTTCTCTCCAGTCTTGCGCATCTTCTTCAACTCCTTCTTGCTGTATACCTTGGGCGTGCCTGCGGCGCTCAGCTGCACGTCACCCCGTTCGTACTTGCGCTTGAACTTCTTGGCCGACAGGCCAGCGAGCTTGGCCAGGCGCTCGTACTCGGCGCTGGACAGCTTGGGCTTGGCTGGAGTTGAGACTTCCTCGTCCTCGTCATCATCGTTAGAGGCATCATCCTTGGCATCGCCCATCTCCTCGTCAGCCTGATCCTCCACAACCTGGATCAGAGCCTTCTTGCCGTCCTTTGACTTTTTTCCATTAAGCTTCTTGGGGGTCTCGGCAGCGGCCGCGTCGCCCACGCCGTCTGCGTCAACGTTGTATCTCCGGGTCTCCTTGAGGGTGAACTGGCCAGGCGTCGTGATTTCGCCAGAGGGGCCCACATTTGCGCCCTTGGGGAGAAGCGCCTTGCCCTCGAGTGTCCGCAGATGGTTCTCAAGCTTGATGCGGCTGCTGAGACCCAAGATGGTCCTTTGCTCCTCATCATCCTCATCGTCATTTGCGAGAGCGTCCACACGAAGGCCCAGTGCGGTCTTGGCGGCCAGCATACGGGCAATCTTGCCCTTGCTTCTGCCGCTGGCCTGGCCAATGAGTGACGAGTGGTAGATGATTCCGTACTTGGGGGTGTCGTGCTTCGTCTTGAGGGCACGGAAGAGAGCCTTTTCGGCGCCGAGGATCTGGATGGTGGAGCCAGGAGCCTTGGCGAGGTTCATGAGAGAGCCTGCGTGGGCGATGAGCCGCGCGCCAACGAGGTAGCCAACCAGAATAGTCAGGTTCGGCGCGATGGCGCGCATCCGGCTCTCAAGATAGGACGAGAGTTGGGCTCGGTACTCGGTGTAGAGGATCACCTGTTCGGCCAGCGACTTGATGTTGGACAGATCGTCTTCGGTAATCTCGGTACCCATGCTGATCTCGGCAGCCTTCTTGACGGCTTCCTCCGTGTCCTCGGGGAGAACTTCCGAGAGATCAGTCTCGGCGATGTTTGTCCGGAAGCCCGCAGTAAGAACCAGGCGGGCGTAGGCAATGTTGTCGTTCAGGATCTTGGCCAGCTCCGGGAAGTGCCAGCCGTACCACTCCTTGGTGCGCATGGCGAAGACGTTGAGATCCTTGTCCATGTCGTCAAGCAGCCTGACTGCCTGGATAATCATCGAGTCAATCTTGTCGACCGAAAACTTGAGCTTGTGTCGGGAAATGGAGTGCGAGAGACCGAGCGCCATCCGATCAATGTTTTCTTGAGCGAGACCTGGGATGAGAGAGGGCAGGTGCTCTCGGAGGCCTCGAAAGACGTTCATGGTGTTGGAGCCGGTGACTGGAGTAATGTTGAACTGGGGCAGGTTTGAGATGGCTGTTCCAAGCTTGATATCCGCAACGGCTAGTGACGCCTTCTTCTCGTCTTTGAGATCCTCAAGGAGAGAAGTCAGCAGAGTCGGAACCTTTCCGTCCTTGAGCGCGGCGGCCTCCTCGAGGGCCATGGCGGCGCTGTCGAACTTGACAAACTTCTTGAGCTTGAGCCTACATTTCCCAGATTAGCCGGTCGTTCAAGCCGAGGATTCGCCTTCATGTTCTTACATTTCAACCAGCTTCTCCGGCCGCCCCAGTTCGGCCGCGAGGTCGTCATTCTTGAAGAGTTTCTTATCCGCCGCCTTGAACAGGCCGTAGCTGTCTGCTTGTTAGTCTCGGTACGAACTCGGAGGGCTTCGTTCCAGGGTTGCAGGGTCGTTGCTCACCCCGCAGGCGTCTCGGCAAGAACGAAAAGAGACATTGGAGCAGCGATCGAGGCTCCCTCCAGTGGTCTTGCGCGGGTCGATTGGGCTGTTGCTCCTTCGCGTGAGAACAATGGGAAGAGGCGCAGGCACGACACAAAATTTATTGGGAAATTTTTTTAGCCCAAAAGCTTAGAGGCTCCACCCAAAAATTTTGGTCCGGAGTCTGCTGCAAAGTGGGGATGCCTTCGGAGGCCGGCGATACCAATCACCCGGCCAAGCCACGGGACTCACGTGGGCGCTCGCTGACGACGGCGTCTGGTCTAGGACAGCGGCTGGCTGGCGGTGTTTCGGAGCAAGCAATTCACCATTCGTGAAAGCATCACGGCCCGGCATCTTCCTCTACTGAAGGCTCAGCCACGTACCTTCTTTTCAACCTCTTGCGGATCCGCTGTCGGGCAAGATGGAAGGCCTATTCTTCAACGTCAACAATGGGTTTGTCAATGACGTGACTCTGCCACTCAACGGGCGCTGACACCATGTAGTTATGTCGAGGGCATTGTCCGCGGCTATCGCAACGGCCTACTCACCGGCTCGGCCTACAATAACCTGACGCAGTGCGAGACTATTGATGGTATGCTCCCCTCCGCGACTCGCGGCCGCATGCTGACAGCAACGCAGATCTCAAGCTCCAGCTTGGCCCTGCCTACGGTGACTTCCTCGCTTCCCTTCCGCCCAATCCGTCCACGTCCAGCCTCGCCTCCAAGACGACCGACAAGCTCATCTCCGAGTTTCGCTATGTTCGCGCCAACGCCGTAGGCTCGCTGGCGACTTTCATGGACTACGTCACCTATGGCTACATGATCGACAACGTTGCCCTGCTCATCACAGGCACCCTGCACGAGAGAGATACCCGCGAGCTGCTGGAGCGATGCCACCCCCTCGGCTGGTTCGAGACGATGCCTGTGCTCTGCGTCGCAACCAACATCGAGGAGCTCTACAACAGCGTTCTGATTGAGACCCCGCTCGCCCCGTACTTCAAGGGCAGCCTGAGCCACCAGGACCTCGACGAGCTCAACATTGAGATTGTCCGCAACACGCTGTACAAGAACTATCTCGAGGACTTTTACAACTTTGTCAATACCCACGCCGACATGGCCGGGACGCCCACGGCAGAGGTCATGTCGGAGATTCTCGAGTTCGAGGCCGATCGGCGGGCAATCAACATCACTCTCAACTCCTTCGGGACAGAGCTGGGCAAGGCAGACCGCAAGAAGCTCTACCCCAACTTTGGCAAGCTGTATCCCGAGGGGACCTTGATGCTCTCGCGGGCCGACGACGCCGAGGGTGTGCGTCTGGCCGTCGACGGCGTTCACGACTACAAGACTTTCTTCGATGCTGCTTCTCTCGGTGGCTCCTCAGGCCCAGGGAACATGGGCGGCGGCTCTTCCGACGGCAGGACCCTGGAAGATATGTTCTACCAGAAGGAGATGGAAATTTCCAAGGGCGCTTTTACGAGGCAGTTCACCTACGCAATTGTCTACGCTTGGGTCAAGTTAAGAGAGCAGGTATGACTCATCACTGGCATGGCACACATGGGCATGCTTGCTAACCACGAGCAGGAGATTCGCAACATCACTTGGATCGCAGAGTGCATAGCTCAGAGCCAAAAGGACCGCATCGGCAACTTCATCAGCGTTTTCTGATTTGCTCTCCTGCGACTTGCTTAAGCTTGATTGTAGACTAGCACCGTCAACCACCTCTCCATGCACGAAAGGGTATCTCGTTTAGCGCACAAGGCGGAAGTCAAAGCGTTATGGACACCAATGAGTTGTCCCGCCACTGGCTTGATATTGTACATAGAGAAGGAGCCTTCTGTAATATTCCTAGAGTGTGATTTCACCCTTCCACGTGGCCGGCGTGAGGCCCAGCTTCTCAATCATGTGTGTCCACCTCTCGCTTCCCCTCTCTTTCCTCTCCATGTACCGGAGCAGCTTCTGGCGTCGATGCACGAGCACTCTCAAGTTTCGTTTGTTGTGCTTGTCCTTGTGGCCTCGGTTGATTTCGAGTGCCTGGCTCAGGGCTCTGATCTTGGAAGTAAGGATGGCGATTTGTACTTCGGAGCTCCCCGTGTCGGGGCCCGAGCGCCTCGGCATCGGCACGATATTGGGGGAGATGGACTCTGGCTTCGGCTTGAGAAACTTGTCCGTCTGGTGGCGGCCAAACTCGTCGACGATTCGCCGCACATTGGCGTGGAAGCGGTCGCGGGCGCTGCTGTTGGCGAGGGACGTGATGCGCTGTAAGGCAACGACAGCCTTTTCGTGATTCCTGGCATGAGCCCGCGTCTGGCCCTCCATTGCGGGATTGACCTGCGCGGCGACGGCGCTGGAGATGGGCTTGGTCAGGGTGTAGGCGTGTTTGACAACGTCCTCGAGCTCGGCGTCGGAGAGGTAGTGATTGCGCAGGCCGGCGGACGTCGGCAGGTCGCGCGCCTCGCCGAGGGGCATGTCGTTGCCGTCAGTCGGCACGTCGGTGGCACTCTTCTGGCCGGCGGTGTCGAGCGACTCGACAAAGGGCGTCGGCTTGCCCATGACGGCGTCGCCCAGGCCCTCGGCCCGCTCCGCCTCGAGCTCCGAGCGCCGCTTGAGGTTGGCCGTCTTGCGCTGCTGCGCCTGTGCCCAGCGGTAGGGGTCCTGCTTCGCCATCTTCTTCTTCTCCTTGAGCGAGAGATTGGCGGCCTGCACGAGGGGCGTGAAGCTGGGTGGCGCTTGTCGGGCCCCCGGCCGTATGCAGACTGCAGGCAAGAGAAAATGTCAGCGATTCGACGTGTCCCCGGGTCCGAGCAGGTGGTTCCTACGCTTGACGGTTCCGAGGCGCCGCAGCGCCTCCAATTTGGGCGGCATGGCTGCGCCTGCAAAGCTGCTTGGACTGGTGATGCCGACCGAAACCGACTGTCCTCAAAATTTCCCCGGTACGTCCAACGGGACGACGAGGCTTCTTCTCAATTGCCCGGCCCCGGTTTGGCCGGTGCCGCCCCAAAGTGGTCTAGCGCACCAGCGCACGTGATTCCCTCCTACTTCCCACCGCTAGCCCCGTCTAGGTTAAGCGCCTTCAGGGCTCTCTCGGGCCGCGCACATTTCGTAAATTCGTCCTGGTTGAAGATCTCGCGAACTTTTGTGCGACCTTCACGAACAGCACCCATCGCCGACTTTCAACCCCGTTCATTTCCGACTCCCCTTCCTCCGGAAGCGATCTCAGTCAAGATGGCCCCCTCCAACCTGCCCTCCGTCCTCAATGCCACCAGCCAGGACATTGAGATGCTCGTGGCTGCGCAGAGCCACCTCGGCAGCAAGAACTTGCAGGTTCACATGGAGCCCTACCTGTGGAAGACTCGCGCCGACGGCGTCAACGTCATCAACATCAGCAAGACCTGGTACGTGAGGGGGAGGCTGTCAGCCGCTGCTCGGCAAGTGATGTCGCGTTCTAACCCGAGCCTCCAGGGAAAAGATTGTTCTCGCCGCCCGCATCATCGTCGCCGTCGACAACCCTGCCGACATCTGCGTCATCTCGGCCCGTCCCTATGGCCAGCGTGCCGTGCTCAAGTTCGCCGCCCACACCGGCGCCTCGTCGATTGCCGGCCGCTTCACCCCCGGTAGCTTCACCAACTACATCACCCGCTCCTTCAAGGAGCCGCGCCTGATTGTCGTCACCGACCCCCGCACCGACGCCCAGGCCATCAAGGAGGCCAGCTACGTCAACATCCCCGTCATTGCCCTCTGCGACACCGACTCGCCCACCGAGTACGTCGACCTGGCCATCCCCACCAACAACAAGGGTCGCAACGCCATCGGCACCATCTGGTGGCTGCTCGCCCGCGAAGTCCTCCGCCTCCGCGGCACCATCTACAATCGCGAGACTGCTTGGGACGTCATGCCCGATCTGTACTTCTGTACGTCTTGCCCGTTCCTCTCTCTTCCCGAGTGCAAGTGGTCCTAACAAGCATCGACAGACCGTGACCCCGAGGCCGAGGCCGAGGAAAAGGTCGACGAGGATAAGCTCCCCGGCGTCGAGCAGGAGGGCCCTGCCGCCATTGAGACTGGCGCCACCGGCGCTGGCGGTGACTGGCAAGCTGCTACCGCCGCTCCCGGCTGGGACGGCGCCACGGGAAGCGCCGACTGGGCGGCTGCCTCTGCCCAGCCCAGCGACTGGAATGCCGAGGCTGCCAAGGACACCAGCGCAACCCAGTGGTAAGAGGGCACACGTGGCCCGGCCGAGGAAGAACGTGGCTGGCAGCAACACCAGGATTGTCAAAATGGGTCATCTCGGAGGCGTTTTCCAGGCTTGGCATTTTTCTCCATTTGCTGTCTTGGGGACTCTTGTGGTTTTGATTTGGGAGGCACTGATGAGGGAAAGATACTCGCCTCTCTGCGCTCGCAACGCGCGGCGGGGGGGGAGGGAAAGCCCTGTGCCGACCAAAGGGATGGACTTGACCGTTATCCCGCCATTGTTTACCTAGACACTGCGTTGCGTGAATCATTAAAGCCATCCAAGTGAGAGCAGTAGGAGGAATTGGTGGGACTGAAATCAAGTCGTGGCCAATGGCATTACTTGCGTCAATTTTTGGTAAAGCTGCCATACGCACGAGTCCTGGCTTTCGGCGCATCAAGGGGGCAAGCCTTGGGCTTCGCGCTGGAAAGTAGGACTGGCCCTGTGAGAGGTACTTCGACTTCCCGTCTCCAATCTCTCCGTTCAATTCAATTAAAAGCGACTTAAGCATCGTCATCTTCCGGCATCTATCAAGGCTGGTATCGTGCGGCAAAGCCCTCCATCATTCATGCCCTCGTCAAGCCCCAACAGCATCCAACCACTAATACAAAACGATACGGCATGAAAAGAGAGTAATGGAGTCCCAAAGAAGACGCCGTCACCGCCACGGCACGCCCACATCACCGCAGGCGTTCCCACGAGACATGGTTGACCGCGTGGAAAACGCGGAAACACAAACGCAAAAAGAAGACTCCTCGCTGTACGCAAATAGGCCGTAAGCCCTGGGGCAATTGTACATGATCTGCCAATATGAAGCTCCCCGGGGGTGCGTGAGTAAGTGGGTATATTGCCACAGGCTCGGCTGTGGACCGGGCGCCGGGCGGGACAACAAGGACAATGGGGCTGGGAGAGACAGCAAAAGCGAGCAGAAAAGAACGGGTATCGGTATCCACAACGCCGCGATAGGCAAGCAGACAAGGACGGAAAACGAGAATGTCAACGCCGTGCAGAGTCGTAAGTTGGATCCGTTCGTAAACGTGTAGCCGGGGTATCTGTGGTTCCGCGCCCATCCTCTTGCCTCGACCTGGCCGCCTCGAAAACAAGTGCGATAAAGGGGGAAAGAATGACGTCCCGAGCGACGAGACGAGCGCTGGGCGTCAAGGTCGGGCAGGCCCGTTCCAAACTGCGTGCCGAACAGCTGACACAGAGAAATATAGGAGCCGCCTTTTTGGACGGTCACTGGGTTGTATACAGTGAGAGGGTGGAATAAAGAAGAGTGACGAACTCCGACGCTACTCCAGCCCGTCGACGCGTCGCCTGATTTCCTCGTCACTCAAGGCGCCGATCCAGAGACAGCGCTCGGTGATGCCCTCGATAGGCTGAAACGTGTAACGCGTGCTCGCTTCCAGGAGCCGGAGCAGAGTCTTGACCACGGCCGCCCCAATGCGAATCCGCTCGAAGTTAATCAACGGGGGCGTATTAGGTGAGCTGGCGATTTCCGAGGGCCGCTGAGCATTGTAGAGCAGGTCATGGGTGTAGATGCCGACAAAGGGGATACACCCGGCATCCGAGCCCGTCTCCATCTCGGCGCGGATGGCATGAAAGTTGCGTGTCGGTGTAATCAGATTCTCCAGAGCGCTCAGCATTTGAATGTCGTGGTCGGGCACCAGCTCCCACGTCTTGGTCAGGCGGGCCACCTCGTTGCTCGACAAGGCAATCGTCAGCTGCGCAAGAGTGGCAAAGTTGCGGTAGCGGCGGCAGTGCAAGGCAATGTGGATGAGCTTGATGATGCACCGGGCTCGCTCCTCAACCTGTTGGGTGAGGACAATCTCGGAGAGGGCCCACTTGACCATGATGTTGAATCGAGCAATCACGACCTCGACCCCCTGAGCATCGCTGTGACGCAAGAAATCGACCCATGAGCGAGAGTCGCTCCTGGCGGCATTCTTCCACTTCATGTCGATGAGCTCTTTCCAGTCAATGTCGTTCAGCGCGTCCTTTTCAATCAGCGTGAGTTGCTGGGCGAGGACATCAGAGTCAAACGCCAGTATGAAGGGCAGATGGACAGAATATTTGCGCAGAGGCATGATACTGGGCTTGGGTGCCCCAGCAACAGCGTCGTCGGGGCCGGCTAGAGGACGGACAGACGTCGGGGCTTGACATTGGGCCACGACCGGGCTCATTTCAGGTGTCGGCAGGAGTGGACTTCGAGTCGCCGCCTGAGACGCTACGCCATCGCCCGTGTCGGGTGTCATCGCCAACGCCTGGATCAACGTCATCTGTCGAGCAGACTTTTGGCCGGGTGGCCGATGCTGCTCGGATACCAGCCGATCGTCCCCTTCCGCAGCACAAGTGCCAGCACCGTCGGTAGAGAGCTCGGAAGAGAGGTCCGTATCATTCGTGCCATCGTCCAAGAAAGATTGGTTTTCAGCTTCCGAAGGCGCCGACTCGCCTGGCTTGATTCTCTCGATGCTATCGGTCTTTTGGACAAGGTCGAACGACATGTGGTGAGCGTCGTGTTCCTCGGCTGCACCGGGGTTTCCGTCGGTTGCGACCGGCGAATCTTCCTCGTCGGAGCCGCGCAGGACTGACCGGTCCGTCCATTCCCAGTCGGCCGTCTTGCTTCGGCCGTCGTTTGTGAGCTCCCTTTGCAGCAATGGAATCGAATAGTAGGAGTCTTGGGAGCCCTCGGAGAGAAATGATTTTATGTCGGCAGCTGGCTCTTGTTCTCCATCCGACTCGCCGCTCAGCTCCTGGAGAGGTAACTGTCCTGCGACACTTTCTCTAGGGGCAATGGCCTCATCGAGAACACGTACATGGCGGTTCTCTTTTCGCTCGCGCTTGCGAGTCTCCAAGTCGCGGTCATCAGCTTCACCCTCTTCAAAGTCTTCAGCATCATCTTGCTCGGCTGCCGCCAGACTCACAGAATCCACAGGTAGTATGGACTGCTTCTTTTCGTATTTGCCCTCGAGCTTCATTAGAGCCGATTCAATGCCGCCATCATCCTCATCATCCGGTATCTGGGCTAGGAACTGTGCCTCCCTTTCAAAGAAGGGGCGCATGGCGGGCTTGGAGGAATGGGTGTTTATCAGCGAAACTTGGGCAGGACCAGTTTTCTTGGCCAGCTGGCCGACGGAGAAGGCTGGACGGCGCTGTTCTTGCGCGGGGCCCTGGACGGAGTCGGGGTGACCCGCCGTGTTGGGGCGAGTGTCGAGCAGATAGGAGCTTTGTACGGACTCGGTGTACGTTGCCAGAGAACCAACAGAGAGCGATCGCCTCAGCGACTCTCGGTCCAGATCCCCAATATTCGTGGCTGCTCTCAGGTCGCCACCAGGTCGCCGCCGGAGGATACGTAGTGGCGCAGGCTCAGGCACGTCGAATCCTTCAAGCGCAGTTTCAGAAGGACTGGCCGCTGCATCAAAGCTGCGATCTGCCGACGAAGGCACAGCACTGCCACTGAGCGACACGCATCGAGTATGAATGACAGAGTCGAGAGACTGAATTGTTCCACCGGATCGGTTGTCTCTGCGCATCCGAAATGTTCCTCCGCTCACTGGAGGCCGCCTCATGCGACGACGAGCCTCTGGTAGCGACGGCCGACCCAGGTCCCCTGAGATGCGTGCGCTTGGATCGTCGTCCACGGTCGCTATGGGCAAAAGGGAGGATCGCAGGACATTGTCCGCCAGAGGAGGGCTGGCAGCGTCTTGATCAACAAGATATGACGATCGCCGCGGTGTGTCTCCTCTTGTGGACGGGGTCGGAGGCGTGTCAGGAGGGGTCGGATCTGCACGGCTTGGCATAAACGTGTCTGCAAATGTATCGACGGATGAGTTCCGGACCGGCACCCCCCGGCCACGAATCGTTGCCACCTCAAAGGGAATGGTGTCATCCACTATGACAATGGACTTGCTGCCGACGGTGATGCCCATATCGCTCACCGCTCTCGGCTTCTGATTCTGGGGCAAGCTGTCGAAGGTGCTCGACTCCATGTGGGCGGCCGAGTAGTCCGCGTGTCCTACGAAAGGTGGCGCAGAGTTGGGAGGTACAGTCAAGCCCAGACGTTCTGCTTCTGCTGCAGCCTCCTCTTCGCGGATTGCCGTCTTGAAGTCCTCGGCGACCTCGGCACCAAGGAGGTCGATGCGAACGGGGGGACGGCCGGCGGTTTGCCTAGGGGCATCCTGCGGAACGACTGCGGTGCCTGGCAGTCGGGTCGTGGGTGATCCAGGGCCGACAGCATTCATCCCCATGAACTGGACGTGCCACGGGGGAAAGGCCTGGCCTCGGTTGCGCAAGGCACGACGAACGCTTCCGAGCAGCTTCTTCATGCCCCGTCCAGACATTGCGCTCCCGGGTGTTCTATCCTTTATCGAGGCGCAGCCACTTGGCTGGAAGAGTGTGGTCTGCCTGTTGCGGCCGCCACTGTGCCCATGCGGCTCGTAGTTGACAAAGGGTTGCGCAGGCGGGAGTAGGTCGCCCCGTACCAGGCTGCCAGCCGATGGCCACGCCGCCGCGAAGTCGTGGTCGTGCGATGACTTTTCAGAGCCGTGTTCCCGTAATGAGTCGCTGGTGCTGTTGTTGCGCTTATGAGTCTGAGTCGGACGAACCCGTTTGCCGACGAGCGCTTTGGGAGTCGTGGCTACCTGCCCAAAGCCATTTGCCATTGGCGTTGACGAGACTGGATGTGCGTGCTTCGAGTGCGCCGTGTCTGGGACGAGAGCCCTCGTCAGCTTGCCGGGAAACGAGCAGGACACAATGTCCAGGCTAGCCAGGCTCAGCGGCGAGCCTCCCCCGCTCTCAACGCCAGCTCGATGCCCGAGGGGATTTTCAGGGGTCCCCGGTCGATTGCCCAAGACAATGAAGTCTCCGATTGGGACAGCCCCTGGCGCATCGGGGTAGAAGCTCGCCGACTCTGTCGAGACCTTGGGCATTGGAGGCCAGGCGCCCAGCTGTGGCAGCTCGATGCCCTCGCGCTCCCAATAGCCGGGATCCAAGCTTGGGTCTCGGATGCCGGCCAGGCCGCCTGGGGCGATGGGGACCTCCGGACCGAGGGAGTCGTCAAACTGTGGGCCATCCCAGTGTTCTGCGCAGACTCGCCGCCAACACTTCTTGAGCTCAGCGAGTATCTTTAGTCGAACCTTGCGGCATGACGCGTCCTGGGAGAGCTCGTCCACAAACTCGTTGAGCAACTCACAAAAAGTCACTCGCAGGTCGTACTCGACGACGAAATCGTCCACAAAGTAGTTTAAGATCCAATGTCGCACTGCCACAAAGGTCCGGACCCGAACAATCATTCCCACTTCGTCGTTGCGCATCAGCGCCCATCGCAACCGTGCCACAAGCATGCGAAGCAGGTCGGTGGAGTCGAGGAAAGAGCGAAACGTGAGGAAGAAGTCGGATATCAGTTCGTAGTCGAGAAAACTCGGGGACGTGATTTCTGCGACCAGGCGTGGGGGGGTCGCCGCGGTCACGGCTCCAAGTGGAGAATACCGGACAATGGATTTGTCGTCGCAAGAGGGCTTGAAGGTCAAGTCGGTAAACATGGCCGGTTCGATGACCAGGTGCGTCGACATGTATGTTGATCGCATCAGACGGGGCGAGGGCAGTCCGCAGGCGCCTCGTTGCGCCGATGGGCCGACGGGCGGAGGATGTATGGCTAGAGGATGGAGATTTCTCGTCTTGAGCTCGGAGGTGGGCACGCTAGGGGTTCTCGACGACGGCTTCAGTCCCAAGACACTACTGGACCGCAGTTCTTCCGTAGGGGCATACGACGAGCCCCGTATCACAGGCGTGCCCCTCAGGGTGAAGCGCGGCGTGCCGATGCGCCAGGAGGGTATGTTGATGTCGAGATGTGGAGCGAGGGCAGTATCAAAATCCTCCATGGTCCGAGGCCGCTTGTCGTCGCGGGGCTTAGAGATGACAACCTTGAAGGCATCCTTGTCACGCTCGTTAGCAATGCCGGAGTCGTTCATGGTGCTGTCCGACATGGCCCGTCGCTGCCTTGTGCGGCCTCCCGAGTGCCAATCGTCAGGAGAATATTGATCCTCGGCTATCAGGGGAGAGGTGCTTGGAGTTGGGGTCCATTGGCCCGTCTCTAGCTGGGAGCCAGGTTGCTCCTGTCCCTCCTTGCGCCCCTTTGGCTTTTCCTGGCTCAGGGATTCTATCCCCCCGGTGCTGGGCGGCGTCAGAGGAAAGGCAAAGCTGGGCTGAGGGCATCGCTGGTGCGCAGGTCGGACCGTGGGCCTAGAGGCGGTGCAAAGGTCAGCATTCCAGCGATATAAAGCCCCCGAGGGGTCAAAGGGGGGCACGGAAGAGAAATTCAAATCCCCCCCGCCCCCGCAAGGCGCCACCGAACAAGCTTTGGTTACCTTAGGTAAATCCTGCCATTATTCCCCACGTTGGCAACGGTGAACTGGCGACCCTCGCGACCAGCCGAGATGCCGTCGGAGACGATATCCCACCTCCTGCCAGACTCGGGTTGCCCTCTGACACCCGAACTTGTCCATTCCTCATGGGAGCGCCGCTCCGTGACGGGAACCAGAGGTCTTGCCGCCGTCAGGGCCGCGCGCGTCGTCGTCTTGGTCGTTGGCCGGGGGGTCGACCTGGTCGTCGGGTTGGGAGCTGACGGATCCCTCCGGCCGGGGGCTTCGAACCTTCCTGGGGGGGATCTTTGGAGCTTTGCATCTCGGGGCGGGCGCTTCGGGGAGATGTTTGTTGTTGAAGCGTATTTTCGCAGGAATTTGGGCTCGGCTAGGTTCAGGGGAGGCGGCCTCGTTGTGGAGGGTTGAGGTTCGACAGCGTCCATGGCCAACAAAGGTCAGCCTGGAGCCCGTGGTGCTCAACGCTTGACGATGCTGCCAGAGCATATGAGGCGTCAGCAGAAGTGGCGGCCAGTGCCAGGGGCTATCAAGAGGCGAATTGGCGAGAGGAAGCTCGAGAGGCGGTTTTTGAATAATCAAGATGGTGGGCCAGCAAGCGCGCGCGGCTCGGCGGTGGCCCGAGACGCGGCGGCCGCGGCGTGGGGGAGGGCAGGCAAGTAAGGCAGGCGAACGTACGTTGCTTTATGCGCTCTCTTGTCGGGAGGCGTCATATAGGGACGGGGCTATCGAGAGAACGTCATGAATGGCAGGTGAAGTAAAAGGAGGTGGGGAAGAGCGCGTCCGGGGATTCGGGGAGCCAGGACGCGGAGACTGTGCAGACATGGCCAGGCGCAGCACGAGCCGACGATGGATTGCTTGTCGTTGCCTGCTTGACCCAGCAGGTGGCAGGAACAGGCGCGGAGATGGCGAGAGCGAGAGCGGGAGGCAGAGAGATGGAGCGGTGGGGGGGGAGAGAGATAAGTGCGGAAGCGCGCTTGGCTGGGAGGAGGGAGCCGCCCAGTGGGATGCATCCAGTGATGCACCACCACCTCATCCATCACAGTGCCGTGGGACAGTGCCGTGGGAGCCAGGGCCTCTGCCGACGGAGGTACCGACGGACACTGTGCACTGTGCTACGAGTTACTCTGCATGTATGCACTACCTAGGTGGGTAGGTACCTAGGGTGCTGCCTAAGTATAAGTATGTACTTAGGTAGGTAGTCAGGTAGGCAGGTAATCAATTGCGTGTATGTATTATCGTCGGACTAATCTGGAGGGTGGGTGGGTGTCTTGCCTGGGCAGCCAAGATGAGATGGCTACCGGGACACGATGGCGCCCGCCGGGCCAATTGTTCTCCATCATGACCCTTGCTTGCCTGGCCTTGTCCGTGGGTGGGTGGAGAAGAGCGCTGTCAGCTGGGAGCGAGCCGGCTGAAGTTAACCAATGTCGTACCCATCTCTACCTGGATACATGCAGTACGAATAGACGGTAGACGCTCGCGACTGTATCTACCCGATGCAAGTCTCCAGCTGGCATGGATGCCGAAGAAAAGCCTCTGCGTGTTAGCAACTGGGGGATTGGATTGATGAGCCCCGACTGTCGCAATGTCGCCTGCATGACGAGCCCTGTACCGGGTCCGGGCACTTGCAGGGAGCGCGCGCCGCCGTACATACTGTATGTACGTAAATACTCTGTGCCGTACGAATAGTAGCAGGTTGAGTGCTCCCATGCAGGTAGCGCCAATGTACCTACAGATACTTGGCTGACGCGCGTATGTACGGATACCAGAATCTCAGATGGATGACCCGACGTCAAGCTCAAGACACTGACTGGTTGGTACCTGAACGGAGGCGCCTTGTCCTCGTGGCTACCTTGCCTATCGTACCTGAATGTATACGACCGCCACCAACACTGGACAATGTTGCCTCGAACCCGGCGCCGAATTAACAATAAAACGCCAAGAGCTCGAGCAAACGGGCTTGTTTGGTCAAGCACTGTATTCCGTACCGTGGGCAAATTAGCGATTCAAGCGTGCAGTAGGCCCCAACGACGGCAGCACAGTGCGGCGTAGCGCCCTCCGCCACCGCGGCCTCGGCTCCGGGCGCATTGGTGCCAATATCCCCAAGTGCCCACACGTACCGTTACACGTTGTGGTACCTGAGCCCCCCCTTTTCCCCGGACGGCGCGCACATGTCGTGGTGGAAACAAAGACGACGGTGTTTTCATCGTCTGTCCGTCATTTTAGGCACCTTTTCTCTCCTTCCTGCTTGCCACACTCACTCTGCTTACATGTATGGCTGTGGCTCCTGCGATAAAAAGCGTTATCCGTGCCTGTACAGAGTACAGATAGATGATGGAATGATCCCAAGATATTACATGCATGAGGAGGGCCCCATGCATGCAGTGCTCGTGATAGGGCTCGAGGCGAGACTCGTCCGTGTTCCAGACATGTCGGGCCACCTCATCCTCCTCTCTCCGCGGGAACCATCAACCCGACGGCCCGGTCCTACACGCAGCAACCGTGTCACCGCGTCGGCAGGAGGAGGCCAAAGACAAGACAGCTACCTCGATATCTCTTCTGTCTCTCCCTCTTACTCTCTCTCTTACTCTCTCTCTCTCTCTCTCCCTGGAACCAACCAACCACCCCTCACGAACAGCAATCGGCCCTAACATGCCCGACGCCCACCTGTTCCATGGCGCACGCGCGGCGCTGCTAGAAGCTGTCCTGACGACCCAGCGCTTCTCTATCCCCCCTCATGTGCCGTCCTGTGCCGTGCAGTGCCGTGCAGTGAGTGCAGTGCAGTGCAGTGCCTCGTTGCCTCGGCTGTTGCTCGCATCTGATACTGTGCCTACTGCACCTGTCCATCTACTATCTGTTGCAAACGTAAGGGGTGCAAACGCCAGGGCCCCACACCCAATTCACTGCGAGAGCCCTAGGCGTAGCCCTAGCCCTCATTCGCAGGGGTCAGCCATATATATATAAGGGCACCCCTCGCATATATATTCCTTCCTGCTAGCTAGATACTATTATTATCTTCTAGAGCTCCCTCTTTCTATAGGTTATAGCCCTCGCGCGCTGCGAAATTGCTACCTTAACCTCTTTACCTTAATTACCTTAATTATCTTAATTATCTTAATCTTATTTTAAACCTTTTAACCCGTAGGCCTTTAAAGACTAAGGTAAAAGGGTAGCCTAGGATATTAAAGCTATTGCTACTTATACTATAATAATAAATTAATAGCTTTAAGGGTATATCTTATACGATATATACGCTTAAGTAAAAGACGACTTTATAGCTATATTTAGCTAACTTTATATTTATATTACTAGCGGTAAAAGACTAACTATATTAAAAGCTTAATATAATAAAATAGTCGCTATTAATAGATTTATAACCTCTTTTAACCTTAAATATATAATAGTATTAATAGCTTTAAGATAAAAGTATAATGCTAATATAAATAAGCTTTAAAGCTAAGAAAATTATAATTTATAAATAATAAAGCTTATAGTTACCCTTAGTATAAAAGACTTTAAGGGCTTCCTTAATAAAACTAAGGTAATACTTTTAGCGGGCATACTTAAGTTTAGTATATAAAAGAAGAAGAATAAAGCGGCGAAGTATAATATTATTATAAGTATTATGCTTAAGATAAAAGATCTTCTTATAGAAAACGGGTAAAAAGCTTATATAACCGCTAAGAAGACTATAAACTTAATTAAGAAGTCCTTTATAAAAGTCATTCAGGTTATATTTTACGCTACCTTTATAAAATTTATTACTATAAATAAAAAGAAATTTATTAGTATAAAGGAGTTCGTAAAGAAGCTATATTAATATTAAGATTAACTTATCGCGGTAGAGAAAGGTCTTTTAAAATAACTCTTTATAATTATAGCCTTTAAAGGCATTAAAAAGCATTGCCTTAACTAGTTTAGTAACTAAGTATATAATTAATAATGTAGGCATTACGTCTTAAAGAATAAGATATATAAATAGCTTATAAAAGTAGCTAAAGTAGAAAAGTTAAAAGCTTTAGCTAACGCCGCCTTTAGTATAAATAAAGGCCTTAGTAATAATAGCGAAAGCGGTATTAAAGGCTTTAAAAAAGACTTTAATAAGAATACTAGCTCCGGTAAACTAAGTAAAAAATATAATACCTTTAAGGAGACCGTTATTTTAAAGTGCGGCTACTATATTAAGCTAAGGAAAGTTATATATAAAGAGCCGGACTATTAAACTAAGTACTTTAATAAGGCCCTTAAATTTTAAAAGATACTTAAAGCCGCTAAGGCTATAACTAGTAATAAAGAGAATAAGGCGGGCAACGCGGCTATTATAACAGCTAGTAGCGAATTTAACGACTACCTTTTAAATAGCGCGGTTATAAATAAATATAAGCCCGTTTAAGATAAAGCTATTATAAAATTTAAATATATAACTTATTACTTTAATAACTTAAAATAGTTTATTAATATTAAGACCGTTAACCCCTTTTTAATAATATCGTTAAATAGTAGCCCGCTATAAGTAAAAGCTATAAGTACTATTAAGGTTATTATTAATAATATTATGCTAAAGTTATTAAATATTAATTCTATACTAATATCGCCGGCTAACTTTATTAATAACTAATACCTTAAAAAGAAAAGTATTAAGCTAAACGATATTAAGGAATGCTTATTTTATATACCTTTTAAGACTAAGGTCTATAATATTAAATAAAAGATATATATTATAATAATCTGAAATATAAAACCAAGGGGTATATATATAACCCTTAGCTTTATAGCCTTACTATATACTTAGCGATATATAGATTATAAGATAATATACCGCCGCCTTAGCTATACTAGCTTAAAAAGGGTCTTTAAAGTATATAATAAAGCTAGCCTTAAGATTAATAAAGAAAAGGCTAAGAGATTTTATTATAAAGCTTATTACTTAAGGAAAGCGGACGCGATAATTAGTTATAGCTTAAGTATAGTAGCTTCGGCCTTCTTTATATATATATATTAAGACTTCTTTTAATATAAGCTTATAAGCTATAAGGGCATTAATTATTACCTTTACGGTATTAATATCTTTACTAGATTTTACTAAATACTATTTTCGCTTATATAAGATCGGGCCTTTAATATAATAAGGGCCTAAAAGATATAGGGAAAGAATAGCGCTATTAGCGCCCTTATTTAAGTACTAGCCTTTAATAATATAACGGAATTCTATATTAAGAGGATAAAGGCTTAGTAAAGGGAGGACTACTTTATACTACGCTATAGCGTACCTTATATATCTTAATAAAACGGTAAGGTAAAGAGAGCTAGCTATATACTTATAAAGTCCGCGAGGGTAATATATATTAAGATAAGGCTACTAGAAATCCTTTAGCCTTAGTATATAGAGATAGCTATATATATAACAAACCTCTTACTTATATAAGGCCTAGCTTAAAAAGAGGCACCGCTAAAAGCCTTACTTAAGGAGATTAAAGTCTTTTATATATACTTTATTAAATATATCCGGACTTAAGGTTATATTATATATATAACTAAGCCGTAAAAGATATTAGCTAAGATAGCTAAAATAAACCTTAAGATATAGAAAAGCAAACTTATAAGTCTTAAAAGGCTTTATAGTTATATCTATAAAGTATAGCTCCTTAACTAAAAGAGAATTATAATTACTAAGAACGTATGCTTTTACGAGGCTATTAAAAAAATCTTACTCCTTAAGGAAGAAGACTATAATATTATAGTCTTTAATAAGAATAAGAATAACGCTAACCTTATAAAGGATATAATGCTATATCGCTTAAGCTATTACGAGACTCTTAACTATTAAGATAATCTTAACTATAATAAGAACGATAAATTTAAAGGGGGTAAGCTAAGTAGCTTTTAGGTTAAGGGTAATAAGCTAAGGTAGTAGTAAGCTCTAAAGCTACTGCTGCCCTTTAAGTAGTAATAAGCTTTATAGCTAGCGCTACTAACTCTTTATTAAACCCTTTCCTTACCGGTAATAACGATAAAGCTAAGTAATAATAATATAGATATCTTAATACTAAATACCTTAGTTTAAAGGCTAAAGGTATACTTAAGAGAGACTATAAAGGTTTAAAGTAGTTTAAAGACGGCTTTTATAAGTATAGGTTATTTAAGGACTTTCCCGGAGACCTTATAGCTAAAGATATACTTAATTCCTTATATGCTAAACCTTAGTAATAAGAGACTTATAGATTCCCCGCTTAAAGCACTATAAGCTAATAAGGTATACTAACTTAATAACTAGCTAACTTACTAATAAACCGGTTAAGTAATAGTAGTTAAAGGAGGGTATTAAAGGACTATATTAAAGGCTTTACTAAAAGAGCTTACTATAATAGACTAATACTAAGACTTATTCGGACTAAGCGTATTAATAGCCCTTAAAATAATTTACTAAGAAAAGAACTAATTTAATAACTTAAGTAACTAGCTAGTCCTCTCTATATTTAGTATAATAATCGCCGCTATAAAGGGATTACTAATAACTTAAAAATAGGCCTTAAAAGGGGATAATTATAACACCCGCTAATTGCTTATAATAAAGCGGGAAATTAATAAATTAAAGTAAAAGGATACTTAAAGCCTTATTTATAAACTACTAAAAGCTTAGGTCTTTAATAAGAAATAAGTATGTCTTAAAAAGCTAGTTTAAAGTAAAGAACTTTTTATAAAGGCCCGTTAAGTCGTTTAAAAAGACTAAGTATTATAAAACCCTTAGTATTTCTTATATACTATTACGGGCTATGCTATAAGAAGAACTATAGTTATACTATAGCAAACGACCTAAAGTCGGGCTAACGTATAGCCGAAGTCGTACATAACTCTACCTAAACTCGGCTTAAGTTTAACTTAAACTTAACCTAGGTACGGGCTACTTAAGCGACCCCTATAAAGTACGAAGCTATATAGCCTAAATAGAGATTTCCCCCTTCCCTCTTTAGCTTTAAATAAATAATTATTTAGCTATATACTACTAAACTAAGTATACGTAGGCCCTTAATATATCTAAAGCTCCTTTTAGATAAAGTTATACGACTTAAGAAGAGACTCGCGAACTATAATATAGCGTAAGTAAGAAGCTTACTTAGTATAAAGGGGCTAGGCCTATAAGGCTTAGGAGGGAGGGCTAAGAGAGGCCGATATCTAAATAAAGGTTAAATAAGCGATCCTTTCGCTATAAGCAAAGGCCGTTAAAATAAGCTACTAAGTTTAAGCAAGCTAGTAGTAAATCTAATAGCTAATAAGCTAGTTTAAGGCCTTAATATAAAAGCTAAAGGAGATAGTAAGAATATATATATAAGGAGGGGCCGGCTTATTAATCGGTAGTTTAATACTACCTTACGATATAATAACGGGGGCCGTAATACTTATAATAGAAAAGGAAGTAACGAAGAAAAAGGACTAGCGGAAGCTACTCTTAGCGCTAAGGAAATTCGACGGCTAGCGGCGCTATTTCACGCCTTAAGCACGATATATATAAGAAAAGTATAAGATCGACTAAGACTTCTTCTTAAGCTTAAAGGAGGTTTTTTACTTAATCTATAACTGCTTAGATATAAGGCTATAGTAGACCGTAGCGACTTACTATAGCACTAGCGCGGACTAAGGTTACGATTAGTAAGAATTCCTTAAGTACCTTAATTTAATCTACCTTAACGTTAATATTTAATCGCGGGCGGCGGCGGCTATCCGCACGATTAAATAAAGAGAGAACTAAACGTTCGCGGCGTTCCTCCTTAAGTTTAAGTAAAGGCTCTTTAAGGCGGGAGGGGGGTTATAGCTATACGATATATAGATCGTGTTCTTAAAGGGCGCCTTAAGCCTTCGCCTTAAGGAGGCGCTTATAATAGTCGACCTCCTAACTTTAAGCTTCTTAGTATATATTAATCGGGTAGCATAGATCGCGGTAAAGCTAAAAAGGGTTTAGTAAACTAAGTAGCCGTTTTAAGGCTAAAAGAAGGCAATAAGGGGGGGAACTTAAGACCGAAAAGACTTAAAGGGTAATACCTTAATAAGTAGAATTAACGCTATAACTTAGCTAGGAGGAGAATAAAGCTAGCTTAATATACGGAGGTATTTCGCTTATAGGATAATAAAGTATATCGCTTGCTTTTATAAAAAGAAGAAAGAAAGAACTTTATAAGTAGCCGTAGCTATAACTAAAAAGGTAACCGAAGTAAATTCCGATTTAAGAAAAGAGGAACCTTAGCGTAAAGTTAGGCGCTAAGGGAAAAGGAGAAATAGTAAGCGACTTAAAGGTCGATAAAGAAGCACCTTACGCTAGACTTAGTACTACTTAAGGTTAGTATTAATAAAAAGAAAGGGCTTAACGCACTTATAGATATAGGCTATAACTACTATACCGCAATAAGTAAGGGGGTAGCGATAAGGCTATAGATACCCTTCGCGGATAGGATAAGGAGGCTGCTATAGCCTTTTTTAAAGGACGTACTAACGCTTTAAACGAAGGGGATTATAGCGTTTAAGATAGAGATTAATAAGCACTTAAAATAGATATTCGCTTATATAGTACTAAAGTTAAGCTATAACGTATTCTTAGGGAGACCGTAGATAAAGAAGAATAAGGTAGTTTATAATACTAAGGGGGATCGGATTTAGTATAAAAAAGCGGGGATTTAAATCGGCCTTTAAGGATTAAAGGAGGCCGCGAAGATCGCGAATATCTAAGAGGCGAAGCTAGTAAGCGCCTTTATCTTTACGGTAAAGTGCTAATAGGAAAGGGCTTAAAAGGATAGCCGGGGGCGACGATAAGCGCTTAATATAAAGGCGGTTATAATAAAAGACGTAAAGAGAGCCCTTTAGCTAAAGACGCTAGTTAACTTAGCGGACTATATCCCGGCTTAAGTACTATAAGCTTATTTAGACCTTTTCGCACCTATAAAAGCACTTAAGCAACCCTTATTCCGACTAAGCGTAGACTATAAGATCTATCTTACCTTAGATAAAGACGGTAAGGAGCCGCTACTATTATAAGGGCCCCTTTACGATATATTAAAAGAAGAACTTTTTATCCTTTAAAAGACTTTAAACAAGCTACTAAAAGCAAACCTTATCCGCTTAAGTAGTTCGTTAGCCGCGGCGCCGGTATTGTTTATAAGGAAGGCCGATAGCTAACTATGCTTTTACTACGACTACTAAGCCTTAAATATAATTATAAAGAGAGACCGGTATACGCTACAATTAATTATAAAAACGTTAAGGATACTAGCGAAGGCACGTTAGTTTACGAAACTTAACGTCGTTATAGCGTTTTATAAGATTAAAATCGCAAAGGGCTACGAGTTTAAGATAGCTTTTCGGACAAGGTTCGGACTATTCGAATAATAAGTATACTTATTTAGCTTTATAGGAACGCCGGCTACCTTTTAGCGCTATATTAACTAAGTGCTAAAGGACTACCTCTATAAGTTCGTTATAATATATATAGATAACGTTTTAATCTACTTATTAAAGTCGCTCCGCGATTATTAAGAGAAGGTAATAAAGGTGCTTAGAAAGTTATAAGAGGTAGGCCTTATACTAAACTTACGGAAATACGACTTTATAACGAAAGAAGTAAAGTACTTAAGTTTTATTATATAGGCCGGGGGTAAGGTCCGGTGCGACTTAAAGAAGATTTAAGCTATCTAAATATAGTAGGCGCTAAGGAACGTAAGGGGCGTTTAAAGCTTCTTTAAGTTTATAAATTACTACTATGCCTTTATCCCGCTTTACGCTAAAGCCTCGCGGTGCTTAAACGGCCTTTATAAAAAGAACGCGACGTTCTTATAAACTAATAAGCACTAGGCCGCGTTTAAGTTTATCTAAAAGGCATTTTATAACGCGCTAGTGCTATAGCTATATAACCTTAAGAGGGAAACGTACTTAAAAGCGGACTGCTCTAAATACGTAATAAGCGGCGTGTTAATATAAGTAAGACTAAATAGGATATAATACTTAATAAGGTTTTTCTTAAAACGACTTAACATAGCGGAGTATAACTACTTAATTTACGATAAGAAGTTACTTATAATTATACGATACTTAGACTTTTAAAGGGCAAAGTTATATAATACGCTAGCGTTTATAGTGCTAATAAACTATAAGAATCTAAAGTACTTTATAATAAAAAAGAAGTTAAACAAGAGGTAAAGTAAATAAGCAATAAAGCTCGCTTTATATAACTTTATATTAAAGTACTACTTAAAGAGGTTAGCGGTAGTACTTAATGCTTTATCGCGCCGCGACTAAGATAAGCCGGAAGGGGTATTTAATAAGAAGGAAATAAGACGCGTAGTATAGATAATCCTAGATAGCGCGCGACTAATAAGACGTTAGGTCTTATTACGGAATTTAAACAGCCACGCCTAGACTCCTTACTTTACTCTTAAGGAAGCCCTACAAAACCTTATAATAAGAACGCTTAAAGCACGCACTATAAAGGCTCGCTTAAGGAGATACGACGAATATTACCGGTTAAACCCCGCTAAGGTTTCCGGGATATAACTACGGAGGGTTAAAAGCC
>JAPEBW010000273.1:0-66749 GCA_027405785.1 Ophiocordyceps robertsii
AGGCTTTAAGAACTCCTTAGTATACGTTTAAAGGTTTATTAATAACGTCCTTTATAAATACTAAAAATACGCGGCGGCTTATATTAATAATATTATTATCTACTTTAATATAGCTAAAAAACACCTTTAATATTTAAAGGCCGTATTCCGCGCCTTTTATAACTATAATATTACTTTATTTAGACTAAAGTCCTTTTTAGCGTACCTATCTATATAGCTCCTTAGATTTAAGGTAAACACTATTAGCTTAATAAATATAAACAAACGCGTATAAACTTTAAAGGATATCGCGTTCTTAAAAAACCTTTAATAGCTTGAAAAATAGATCGGTCTTATTAAGTAGCTACGCTATATAGTCTTATATTTTGCTAAGGAAGTTAACGTCTTATAAAAACGAAAGACAGAGCTGCTTTAAGTAAGATAGGAAAAGGGAGTCCCCTTAAGGGGCTCTCCTTAAGGGGCTAAGGATAAGCTTAATACGCCGCGAAAGCCGCTTTTTAGCTTACTTTAAAAGAAGAAGAGGCCTTTACGATTTTAACTAAAAAACTTACTAAGCTTTAAACAATTTACTACTTTAACCTTACTTAATAATTATTTATCTAAATCGATATATCCTAAGAATACGGAGTAGCGGCTATAGCTTTTTACTTAAAAGAAAGCATAAAATAAGATAAAAAGACGCTATTAGCTTAAACTAAGGTCTAGCTTATCGTTTACTTAAGCCGCGCCCTTTAAAGCGGAGAACCTTAATACTAGCCTATAAAACTTAAAGTAGCCGGTTTAGTATAAGCAGTATATAAGTTACGCACTATAATACTATCCGTAAAAACGCTATAAGTAGTTATTTTTACTAACTACGTAAGCACCTATAAAATTATATACTAAAAATCCTTATTCTTTACTAGTATAAAATCTAACGATAAGCTAGTCCTTACGTCTTAATACTTAAGCTAATTCCCGTTTAAGGTATACTATATCTTAAGCGTTAAAAATATTATGCCGGACGCGCTTTTACGTTTACTATACTAAGATAATAAGCCGGTATCCTTAAACTAAGAAGGGGAATTAAAATATATTTAAGAAGATAAGATAACGGACTGCGTATTCCTTTATATAAAAGTATTAATCGAATTGCCGCTCCGCTAAAAAATAATCGATAGATATATAAAGGATATATAGTAAGTAAAAATTATAGTATAGCTTAGCGATAAGGATAGTATCCCTAGACTCCTATTCTTTTAGTTATAAGGGTTGCTATACTTTATAGAAAATAATAAACGCTAGAGACTATATATCCTTAAGACTTATACTAAGGATATTATTAAAGACGCTTATATTAAATATTTTTATACTAGCCGCACTTATATATAGTAAGATTTATTTAAAAGCTTCTTAATCTTATAGCTTAGTAAATATATAAACGAGGTTATAGATAGCTATAGTACTTATTACTATAACTAAACTAATTAAAGTAAAACGCTAAGGTAGCTTATCCCGATTTAAAGCCCGCCGGTTTTATACTATATAATAGCGATAGACTTTATTACTAAGCTCTTAGTAGTTTAAGCTAAACAATCCTTATAAAAAGATCCTATAAAGAACTTTTTTAATACTTTATTAACTATAACTAATAAATTCTTAAAAATATATCTCTTTATCTTAAGTAATAACTAGTTTATAGTAAAAAACTAAGTATAAGTATTATATACTAAACTACTCCGCGCTAATTAAGGGATCTTAAAGGGGATAATTTTTAACCGGGATATAAAGTTTACCTTAGTATTTTAGCGGACCTTATAGTAAGCTTTCGGATTAAAGCTTTTTATATTTACCGCTTAGCACCCTTAAACTAACGGCCTATTAAAAAGACGAAACTAAACTATAAAAATCGCGCTACGATTCTTTACTACTAATTTTCTAGACTTACGCTAAACCGATATGCTAATCGCCTTTTAGTTTAGCCTTAATAATTCCTTCTCCTTAGTAATTTACGCAGCCTTTAGTAAGCTTATTATAAGGATAAGAATAAATAATAGCCTCCGGTTTTTTAGTAACTACTTATACCTACGAAACTAAGAGGTCTTATAAGAAAAAGCTAAGTTAGCTATCGCTTACGCTTAAGCCGCTATAAAGAATAGATATAATAAGAAACACCGCCTGCTAAAATTTAAGCCTAGCGATTAAGTTTAGCTATAGCTTAGTAAAGGCTATTATATTATAGATAGTAAACTAGCGAAGCTTTAAAAAAGACGTACTAGGCCGTTTAAAGTTATTACTAAAGTAAGATAGCTTATATACTAGCTAAATATAAAAAGGTCCCTTAATAGCTATTTAGTCGTTTTAATAGCATAACTACGCTTAGTAGATAAGCTAGCTATACGCTTAAAACTAGTTTAAGATAAAAGGATACCTTACTTAAATAAGTAAGAAGTAAAATAAATCCTATAAAGCCGTATAATAAAAAAAGGTAGCGGAAAGCTAAGAAAAGAGTTCCTTATAGCTTAAAAAGGCTAGCTAAGTAGCTATAACTTATAAGTAAACAAAAAAGCGGTCTTCTTATTAAAGATTATAAAAGCCTTTAAAAAAGCATAAAAAGAGTTAGCTACTTAAGTAGTTTAGATAAAAGCATAACGCGCGGCCTTTATAACTTAATATAAAACTTTTTAATTAAGAAAATTAAGCGATTAAGCTTAAGCACGAGACTTAAAGGCTGCTATAAGTTATAAGAAACTATAACTTATTACGCTTAAGGTAATTAATTATTTTAATAATAATATACCGCTATTTACTTTAAGTAATAAGGCCTTTTTAGCTTTATAGTATACTTATTTAAATTCTCTCCGCCGCCTGCCCTCTTTTTTTTCCTTTCTTTTTTTATAACTATATTTCCCTTTACCGCCGGCTATAGCCCGCTATACCTCGCTTACTTTTATATATATAACTTTCTTTACCTTAAGCTTATAATCCTTATACTTTTATTTTAAGTCCTTTTATTATTTAATATCTTTTATAGCTAAGACTAGCTATTTTATAATTAATTCTTTAGCCCGCTCTTTTATAAGCCCTTATACTTTTAATATAAAGGATATAAGTAAGCGCTTAAGCTTTATAAAAATAAGGTAGCTATCCTTTATAGCCTTAAGTCCTTTAGCGAGAGTTAAAACCTTTAAGTTTAAGCTTTTATATAAACCTATACCGCCTTTTATAGCCGCGCTTAAGCTAATAGATTTAACCTAAACTATAGTACTATAAAAGACGGCTTATACTACTTTCTTTAAATACTTAACTTAAATAACTTACCTCTTAGCTTTATACTATAGCGTAGTTTAAATAGCCGGTTTTACGGTAACTTAGTTATACCTCTTACTTAGCTTTTACTATTTAAAAGCCCCCGCCGCTTATATATATTTTAAGGTATAACTAAAAATCTTTATTAGTATAATTACTAGCTAATACTTAATGCCTTTAAGTTAGCTAACCTCGCTATAGTCTTAAGATTTATAGTAGCCGCTATAGCTAGTAGAAACCCGCTTTAGCTAAACGACTAAAATAATATCCGCGCTATTCTTAACTATATATTTAAGGCTTAGCTTAACTAGTTTATAGCTAAGTTTATAGCAGCGTCTTAAGCTACTATAGCTAAAACCCCGTATCGCTTTATACGCGGTCTAGCCCGTGCTATAAAATCCCCTTCTTAGCTTATAGCCGCTATAAGCCTTAAGGACCTATTTAGTCTTACTTAGCGAACGCTTTTTCCGCCCGCCGCTACGCTTAGCCCGGCTATATAAAAGCATATAAGCGCCTTACTATAGTTTATCCGCTATCTTTCCTTAACCGGAGGAGATAGCGATAACTAGCCTCGCGATATATTCCGCCGCTTAATCCTATAAAAGCTGCTAGTAGTAATTAATATAACCTTTAATAAGCTTAGCTTCGCGGGCTTATACTTTAGTAATAAGATTATAATAATTAAGAGTTTCCGCCTAGCTATAAACTATACTAAGTTTTACTTATAAGCCCGCAAAGAGTTTAAACGTAACTTAACTTTAACTTAAGTAATAAAATTCCTAGGCTTTAATATCCGCCTTATTAGCTATACCGACTACGCGCTTTATATTCTCGCCCTTAAGGCCCCCTTTATAAAGAGGTTTTTTAAGACTATTAAGTATATTTAAAACCTTAAAAGTAAGGAGTTAAGTATTAAGGCTATTAAGAACCTTATTACTTACTTTTAAGCGGGAATATAGATATTTAATACCTTAGTGCTAACTATACCTATTAATTTTAGCGGGATAGCCTACCTTTACTTTAATACTTTCTTAGTAGCTAGACGCGCGTTAGTTAGTAAAAGGGTATAAGTAGTAGCGCTATATAAAAAGGATAATAAGTTAAAAAGCCTAGCAATAAAAAGCGGGGGGTAACTATAATAGCGGTAGTAAGTAAGATATAATATCTTATTAATAAGCGGCTTATAAAGCTAGTAAGTAAATCGGGAAATTTAGCGGAGGATTAAAAACGGCGTAAAAAGGGTAAGTAAGATAATAATATAAAATAAGGCCTAAATAAAGCTAGTCTTTTATAATATATCCCGCTAAGGAATTTAATTATTCTTTAGCGCGGAGACTTCTTACTACTTAATAAGGGCCTGAATATACGCCTTAAAGGAGAGTCGGAAAACTTTACTATAAGTTTTAGCTAAACGCGCTAATCGCTTTAATAAGGACGAAAACGTATAACTAAATATAAAGTAAGGATTTACGATAAAAACCGCTTATTAACTATCTTAAGCTACTTAGTTATTATTAGCTAGATAAGCTAAAAAAACTATTAAAAAGATAAGGACGGCGCACTATTAATATAAGGTAAAGACGTTACTATAAAGCTATTACTTAGCGCCCCCTTTACTTTATTTTTACTTTAAACCGATAAGGATATTAGCTTTTCTTTCTTACTTAAGGGAGTTATTATAAAATCTAAACGGCTACGCTTAAACTCCTTACTTTACTTTTAAAAAAGCCTTATAAAACCTTATAATAAGAACGCTTAAAGCACGTACTATAAAAGCTCGCTTAAGGAGATATAATAAATATTACTAATTAAACCCCGCTAAGGTCTTTAAGATACTACTATAAAAGGTTAAGAGCTTACTTAACTATAGTTTATAACGTTTAATTATAGTTTACGATATCTTTAACTATAAAAGATACTATAAAAACTATTAAGCGGATTCCGCTAGTATCTTTAAGGGATATTTAAGGATTTGCGCGGGATATCTTAATTATAGTTTAACCTTTTTTTTAATTATAAAAGCACCTTAAAAAATATAGGATTAACCTTACTACGATTTTTAAAAGATATTTAAGGATATTTAAAGGATTTCCTTAACTATAGTTTATAGTATTTTTAACTAAGCTTATACTTAGTTTATTAAGCGATTTTATAAGGATATCTATAGTTTATTTACGCACTATAAATAGTATAGTTAAAGACCTTTAAAATTAGCTTAAAGAACTAAGTATAAAGTAGCTAGCTATGCTTTTAAGAATAAATAAGCTTTTTACTATTTCTAAACCCTTATATACGTTTATATACGGTAATTAGTTTATTATACCGGCTTAACTAGTAGTAATTAGTCTATAATACCGGCCCCGACCGGCGGTAATTAGTCCGCGCCTTATCCCCTTATCCTTATGCTATAAGGCATAGTATAAGCTATATATAATACGAGATAAGAACACTAAAAAGATTTCTTTAAAGAGATTAGCGCTAATAATACTAAGCTATAAAATATTAAATAGTAAGCGCGGCTATATAATAAGCTACCCTTAAACTTAGCGTACTTACTACTATTAACTAGTAAGGGTTATAAATACTAACTAACCCTTAACTTTAAAAAGAAAGCTTAACTTTTAGCGGAACGCTTCTTTTTAACTAAAGCCGCAACGCTTTTAAGACCTCTTTAGCGCGCGGCTAAAAATAAACTTTTTATAAAACGGCGTATTAACCTTATAAATATATCTTAAGTAATAAGTAAAATAGTACGTTAAAAAGCGGTAAGCTTAAACGGGATCCCTCTTAGCTTCTTTAAGCTTTATAGCCTAGCGCTCTTAGCTTAGCTAGTAATAATCTTTACGGCTTATATAAAGATATCGCACTTTTTAACTTAGTTTTAGTCCGTAAACGTAGTAGTGCTAAGAAACTTAAGGAAGAAACCTAAGGCATATTATACTACTAAAAGGTAAAGACCTATTTTCCTCTTACTAATAATAAGTAAGATCTTAAAGTATATTTTAGCTTAAAGACTTATAACTATAGCGGAAGTAAATAAGGTCTTACTTAAAAGATAGTTTAAAAATAAAAAGAAGAGGTCTATAAAGGCGGTAATACTTTAAGTAATAAAACTAATATGCGTAATATAAGCTAAAAAGAGATTATATCGTTCCTTTAACTTAATATTAAGGGGGCCTTCGATATAATTAACTATAAAAAACTCTTAAAAGAGCTTACTTTTTAAGGCTACCTTAAGTAGTTTATAAGGCTAGCCCGTAGCTTTATAAATAAGCGCTACTTAACCTTTTATTTTAATAGATAAAATGCTATACTAGTTTAAAGTACTACTAAGGTCCTTTAAGGCTCGCCGCTATCCTTAATCTTATTTCTTTACTATATAATACTTTTTTATAAAAGATTAAAAAAGCTAAAAGAAGTTTATATTATTAGTTTTACCGATAATATAAATATCCTTAGCATTAGCTTTAAAAAGGGATTGATAATAGCGCGGCTTAAAGTAGCTTAAAAAGTATATACTATATAAGTAAAGGAGTTTATAGTAAACTTTAAACCTTTAAAGAGTAAGCTTATTTACTTTACGAAAAAATATAAGGCGATTACGACCCTTATCCGCCTTAAGGCCGCTATAATAATACCGGTTTAAGACGTTAAGCTCTTAAAGGTATAAGTAAACTATAAGCTTAAGTAAAAAGTATACTTTAATAAGCTATATACTAAGCTAAAGAGGCAGAACTTAGCCTTTATAAAGCTTATAGCGTTTATATAAAGATATACCTTACTTAAGGCCTAAGAAGTTTATAGTAAAGTTATCCGGTCCTTTATATTATACGCTATAATTACGTTTTATAAGATAACCTTAGCGGACAGAAAGCTTTGCGGGATAGCTATAAAACTAGTATAAGATTAAACCGCTTACTTTTAAATAGTTACGGGGGCTTATTAAGCTACCTAAGTTTACTAGCTTAAAGCTAAAACCTAAGTCTTATTAATTAACCTTTACTTAAACTAAAAAATAGCTAATACCTTTAAAAAACTAAAAGACTTTAAAATCTTAAACTAAATCTAACGCGCGTTTATATTAATAATAAGGCTACTTTAGCAATATATATAATAGCTAAGGCGGCCTACGCTTTTAAGACTACCGCTTATAGAGGTATTAAAGGGGGTATAGTCTTAAGTTAAGTTTAGTAAGCTTTAAAAGAAAAAAAGGATAAAGGAAATCCTTTTTAAAGAATACGCTAAATAGTAAAGCTTAAGGGAGGAACTTATTAAATAGCGCCGGACTATACTTTACCCCGCTAACTTACCGCCTTAGTTTAATAAGGCTATAGCGCTTAAATAATATAAGGCGCTACTTAAGTACTTAAGCTTTACGATTACTAAAATATAAACTAAAGTAATAGGCTTTAAAAACTTCTTATTCCGCTATAATATACTTAAAGTAGTATCGCCCTTTTATAACTATAAGTAATAGCAGGATACTATTTACTACGCGATAATAAGCTATAAGCTTATTAATAAAGTAAGGGGGACGCTATTATAGCGACTCTATAATATAAGTAAAGTATAAGCGAAGCTTTAAAAATAAGAGATAGCGGCTACTTTAATAAGATAGTTCTTAAGTTTAAGGCGCTTATAATAATTTAATTTAGTAATATAACTATTTTAAGGAGAAGATAAGGTATACGTAGCGGCTTTAGCTATACCTTAGTTAAAAGGGGATATATATTAATTAAATCGTCCCCTTAGCTTAGCTTAAAAAAATAACCTACTAATATAATAAATACTATAAAGCACTAAAACGCTAAAACCTTCTCCTTTTAATACCTTATTTAGCTTATAAGGCCCTTATTAAACTTATACTAAGCTAGCGCTTTAGCTAGCTTTTTCTCTCGCTTTCCCCCCTTAATACTACCTTTTTACCTTAGCTAATATTTAAGCTTATTATTATCGTTCTTAGCGCTATATTAAGTGCGATTAAAAGTAACTACGGACTTTCTTATTTAAGAAGTATTAAATAAACGCCTTGTTTAGCTATAACTATAAGTTAAAGTAACTAGCGCCCTCCCCCTCCCGCGCTTATAGCGACTTAAAGTTATAGTAAGAGTAAACATAAAAAACATCGCCTTATTAGCAGCTTACTAAGGCGTTTACTTTAAAGCTTATAAGGTTCTTACTATTAATATTAAAGGCAGTATAAAGCTAAGCTAAGTAAAGCGACTTAAATAATATTTAGTTAACTAAGTAAAGTTAAGCGTTATAAGAAAATTAAAGGGGAGAGACTTAGCCTTACTATAAGTAAAAAACTAAAAGTACTTAAGGTTTAAGCTAAGGTCTTTAATATCCCCCTTTTTATTAGCTAAGTTAAAAGTAAGGGCGGCGCGAATACGCTTTAAGGCAGTAGCTATAAGGCTATTAACCTTAAAGGCATTACTTTTAAAGAGGCTATAAACCCGCTTTAATATAGCTAGAAGGATATCGCGGCTTATAAACGGGCTAAGGGTAAGCGAGGCAAGGGGTAAAGTAAAGTTATTATTATTATTACTACTACTACTACTCTTATAATTAAAAACGATAAAAATAGTATTAAAACTAAGTAAAGGGTTACTTTTATCTTTAAAGACTTAAGTCTTAGCCTTATTATTATTATCGTTATCGTTATCCTCTTTTTTTTTAGCTTATTATTATTAATATTAAGCTCGGGCTCCTTTAAGTTAAATATAACGTTAGCTTTAATAGCCTTTCCCTTACTTTTACTTTTAAGCACCCCTTTATACTTAAGCTTATAAGCGAGGGCGGCGCGCTTTTAAGTATAAGCCTTAGTAAGAGCCTTAGCTTAAGCCTTCTTCTTAGCCTTAGCCTTAGCTTTAAAGTCCTTTAAAATAATAAAAACTTTAAGTAGCGGAGGCTTAAGTAAAGTAAGAGTAGTATAAGCACGTATAAGGTTTAAGTTAAGCAAACGACCTTTAAAAGCGATATCCTAGCCCTTATAACCGCTAAAGCTAAGGTAGTTAGCTATTATAAATAACGTATTCTTTATACTTTTTATGTTTTAAGCTATAGCGTAAATAGTTTAGTAAATAACTATAATAGTGCTATTAACCTTATTAGCGAGCTTAGTATTAGCTTTATAAGCCGCGCGTATATTATTAATAAAGCGGCTAAGAGTAAAGGTAAATAGCTTAACGTTTTTATTAAAGGAGGCTAAGCTAAAAGAAGTACTAAATATAAGAGCTTATACTATAATAGCGCGGGCGCGCTATTAAAGCTTTATCGCTATAAAGGCAAGCTTTATATATATAAAGCGCTTAATAAGCCGGCCGGATTTATACGACTCCTTTTAAGCAGTATAAAGCTTATAAGCCGTATCTTTACTTATAGCGGTAAGCTATATAAAGGATTAACTAAGGTATATAAGCGGTTTAATATAAGATTACTAATTTAAAAATAAAAATAGTTACTTAAGAAGTATATAATATACGCTTTTATAAAGATAGCTAAAAGAAAATTAGCTATATAAACTATATATACTTATATAGTAAATATAACTTAGATATATATAGGCTTAGTTTTAATAGCCTTAAAAAACTACGAGTATATTATCGCTTAATAAACGGCTTATATATATATAATAAGAAATTTTACGCTTAGTGCTATAATAGGCCTAGGCCTTTTTATTCTTAGTATCTTTACTTAGTAGCTTAAGAAGTAGACTTATATTAAGGTTAAAAAAAGTAACCTTTTTCTTTAGTATAATAGCGATAAAGATAATAAACGCAATAATAGCAGAACGATAAGTATATAAAGAGGGTAAGGCAATAAGTATATAATAAGCTTATAAGAAAGATAAGCGCGTCTCCGGTAAGAGAAAAAGAAGTATAAATATACGCGCGCAATATATAAAAAGCTTTATCTTTTAAGCTAAGCGCGAGATTAATAACTAAGCGGCATAAATAAATAATAGTCTTAATTAAAAATATATATATATCGCGGGGCGCTAAATTCTTATTAGCGGGGACTACTATAAGCCTACTTTTTAAGGTCGCGCTACTTATAAGAAGGGCGTAAGTCGAAATCCCGCTTACCCCTCCCGCCTTTATATTAAGAGGGCGGATAAGGGGGATAAAAAAGGGTCTACTACTTATACCTTAAGCTTAAAGCGCGGTGCTCCGGACTATAAGCCGCTTAGGTTAAAGGCGGCCTTAGCCTCGCTAGGCCGCGTTAAACTACTTAGTAAGTAAGATATACTTATAGTAAAAAGCGTACTCTCTTTTTCCTTATATAAGGTTATAAGACCTTATACGAAGCGGACTAAGCGTAAATAAGAGGAGGTTTTACTTTAAGCACTTTAGTTTTTCCCTTTTATTTATAAATATTAAATTTCTAAAAACCTAGATTAAGTCCTTAGCGTAAACTTAATAATAATAATAATAATAATAATATAAAACAGTATAAAAAGGTAAATAACTATAATAAAATAGATATATAAAGCTATTAAAAAATTATTTTGCTAAATATAGCTATTAGTATTATAAGATAATTATATAACTATTATATAACCTTTATAATATAATAGTTATTTACTTAAAAAGTATACTAGCTATAATATTAAAGTTAGTTTTAATTTAGCTAAAAGTATAGTTTTTTTAGCTAAACTAATAAACCGTATTAGTTTATTATAAAATTAGTTAATTACCCCTTTTAAAAACATTTATAAATTTACTAAAAAATAAGTCTTACTATAAGTAAGCTTACTTAAGCTTTGTTTTACTTAAGTATAATAGTAACTTATTAAAGTATACTTTAACTTTAACCTTAGTATAATTTTTAATTAAGATAAGAAAAACTTATATTAAATAAGTAATAGTTTTAATATTAATAATATAGCGTAGTATTAATTTAATAACTTAGTAAGGCTCTGTAAGACTTAGTAAGCCTTATAAGGCTTTTTACTTAACTAAAAGCTAATAAGTAAACGTAACTAACTTAGCTTTATAGCGGCTAAATAAAAAAATACTTTAAATACGTATTTTAGTAAATAGTTAAATTCTTATATATTATTTTTATTATTATTATTAAGTTTACGCTAAGGACTTAATTTAAGTTTTTAAAAATTCGATATTTATAAATAAGAGGGAAAAACTAAAGTGCTTAAAGTAAAACCTCCTTTTATTCGCGCTTAATCCGCCTTATATAAGGTCTTATAACTTTATATAAGGAAAAAGGGAGTACGTCTTTTATTATAAGTATATCTTACTTACTAAGTAGTTTAATATAGCTTAGCGAGGCCGGGGCCGCTTTTAACTTAAGCGGCCCGCGGTCCGGAGTATTGCGCTTTAAGCTTAAGGTATAGGTAGTAAACCCTTTCCTATCCCCCTTATCTACCCTCTTAATATAAGGGCGGGAGGGGTAAATAGGATTTTAACCCGCGCCCCTCTTATAAGTAGCGCGACCTTAAATAGTAAGCTTATAGCGGTCCCCGCTAATAAGAATTTAGCGCCCCGCTATATATATATTTTCTTAATTAAGACTATTATTTATTTACGCCGCTTAGTTATTAATCTCGCGCTTAGCTTTAAAGATAAAGCCTCTTATATACCGCGCGTATACGCTTATACTCCTCTTTCTTTTACTATAAACGCGCTTATCTTTTTTATAAGCCTATTACCTTCTTACCGCCCCGCCCCTTTTATATAGCTATCGTTCCGCTATTATTATATTCGTCTTCTTTATTACTACTATATTAAAGAAGAAACTTACTTTTTTTAATCTTAATATAAGTCTACTCCTTAAGCTACTAAGTAAAGATATTAAAGATAAAGAGGCCTAGGCCCGTTATAGTACTAAGCGTAAAATTCCTTATTATACGTATATAGGCCGTTTATTAAGCGATAATACGCTTATAGTTTTCCGGGGCTATTAAAACTAAGCTTATATATATTTAAGTTATATCCGCTATATAGATATATATAGTCCGCGTAGCTAATCCTTTTTTAGCTATCTTTATAAAAGTATATATTATATACTCCTTAAGTAACTATTTTTATTTTTAAGTAAGTAGCTTTATATTAAACCCGCTTATATACTTTAGCTAATCTTCTTTATAGCTTACCGCTATAAGTAAAGATATAGCTTATAAGCTTTACGCTACTTAAAAGGAGTTATATAAATCCGGCTAGCCTATTAAGCGCTTTATATATATAAAGCTTGCCTTTATAGTAATAAAGCTTTAATAGCGTGCTAGCGCTACTATAATATAAGCTCTTGCGTTTAGTATTCCCCTTAGTCCGGCTTCCTTTAATAAAAACATTAAGCTACTTACCTTTACCTTTAGCTACTTTATTAATAACGCGCGTGCGGCTTATAAGGTTAATACTAAGCTCGCTAATAAGGTTAATAGTACTATTATAGTTATTTACTAAACCGTTTATGCTATAGCCCGGAACTGAAAAAGTATAAAGAACGCGCTATTTATAGTAGCTAACTACTTTAGCTTTAGCGGCTATAAGGGCCGGGATATCGCCTTTAAAAGTCGCTTACTTAACCTAAACCTTATATATACCTACGCCGCTCTTATTTTGCTTAAGCCCTTACCCTTTAAGGTTTTTATTATTTTAAAGGACTTTAAAGCTAAGGCTAAGGCTAAGAAAAAGTCTTAAGCTAAGGCTCTTACTAAGGCCTATACTTAAAAGCGCGCCGCCCTTACTTATAAGCTTAAGTATAAGGGGGTGCTTAAAAGTAAAAGTAAGGGAAAGGCCGCTAAGACTAATAAGTCTAACTTAAAAAAGCTTAAGCTTAATATTAATAATAATAAGCTAAAAGAAAGGGAGGACCGGGATAATAATAACGGTAATAATAATAAGGCTAAGACTAAGACTAAGGTCCTTAAGGATAAGGTTAGCCCCTTACTTAGTTCCGATACTATCCTTATCGTTTTTAATTATAAGAGCGGTAGTAATAATAACTATAACGATAACCTTACTTCGCTCCTTGCCTCGCTTACCCTTAGCCCGTTTATAGGCCGCGACGTCCCCCTAGCTACGCTAAAGTAAGTTTATAGCCTTTTTAAAAGCAATGCTTTTAAGGCTAATAGCCCCGTAGCTACCGCCTTAAAGCGTGCCCGCGCCGCCCCCGCTCTTAACTTAGCTAATAAGGAGGGGGATATTAAAGACCTTAGCTTAAACCTTAAGTACTTTTAGTTTTTTACTTATAGTAAGGCTAGGTCTCTCCCCCTTAATTTTCTTATAACGCTTAATACCGCTTAGTTAACTAAGTATTATTTAAGTCGCTTTACCCGGCTTAGCCTTATACCGCCTTTAACGCTAATATTAAGAACCTTATAGGCCTTTAAGCTAATACTTTAGCGGGCTATTAATAAGATAATGTTTTTTACGTTTACTTCCGCAGTAACTTTAAGTTATTATAGGCGTAGGAGGGGGAAGGCGCCCGTTACTTTAACTTATAGTCGTAGCTAAGTAAGACGTTCTTATAGCACTTTTTAGACGGGGAAGTCCGCTATCGCTCTTAGTCGCGCTTAACGCGGCGCCGGGGATAATAATAATAAGCTTAGACTTTAGCTAAGGTAAAAGACTAATATTAAAAGGAGGAACTAAAAGGGGAAGCTAGCTAAGGCGCTAGCTTAAAGTAGGTTTAATAAGGGCCTTATAAGCTAAATAAGGTCTTAAAGGGGGAGTTTTTAGCGTTTTAGTGCTTCGTAGCGTTTTATTATATTAGTAAGTTATTCCCTTAAGCTGAGCTAAGGGAGCGATTTAATTAATATATATCCCCTCTTAACTAAGGTATAGCTAAAGCCGCCGCGTATGCCTTATCTTCCCCTTAGTATAATTATATTACTAAATTAAATTATTATAGGCGCCTTAAGCTTAAGAACTATCTTATTAATATAGCCGCTATATCTTATTTTTAAAGCTTTACCCGCACCTTACCTATATTATAAAGTCGCTATAATAGCGTCCCCCTTATCTTACTAATAAGCTTATAGCTTATTATCGCATAGTAAATAGTATTTTATTACTGCTTATAGTTATAAAAAGGCGATATTACTTTAAGTATATTATAGCGGAATAAGAAGTCTTTAAAGCTTATTACTTTAGTTTATATTAAGGTAATCGTAAAGCTTAAGTACTTAAGCAGCGCCTTATACCGGTTAAGTGCTATAGCTTTATCGAACCGGGGCGGTAAGTCTATAAGGTAAAGCGTAGTCTGGCGCTATTTAATAAGTTCCTCCTTTAAGCTTTACCGCTTAGCCTATTTTTTAAAGAGGATTTCCTTTATTTTTTTCTTCTCTTAAAGCTTGCTAAACTTAACTTAAGGCCGTACCCCCCTTAATACCTCTATAAGCGGTAGCCTTAAAGGTATAAGCCGCCTTAGCCGTTATTTATATTATTAAAGTAGTTTTACTACTAATACGGACATATATTAAATTAAATATAGGATTCCGAAGTCTTTTAGCCTTTTAAGGGTATTAGCTATTCTTTAGTTTAAGTAAAGGTTAATTAGTAAGACTTAGGTTTTAGCTTTAAGCTAGTAAACTAAGGTAGCTTAGTAAGCCCCCGCGACTATTTAAAGGTAAGTAGTTTAATCCTATACTAGCTTCGCGGCTATCTTATAAGGCCTTTTATTTACTAGGGTTATCTTATAAAACATAACTATAGTATATAATATAAAAGACCGGACGACTTTACTATAAACTTCCCGGGCTTTAAGTAAGGTATATCCTTATATAAACGCTACGAGCTTTATAAAAGCTAGGTTCTGCCTTTTTAACTTAGCGCATAGCTTATTAAAGTATGCTTTTTACTTAAGCTTATAGTCTACTTATACCTTTAAGAGCTTAGCGTCTTAAACCGGCACTATTATAGCGGCCTTAAGGTAAATAAAGGTTATAATCGCTTTATATCTTCTTATAAGGTAGATAAGCTCGCTCTTTAAAAGTTTAAAGTTTACTATAAACTCCTTTACTTATATAGCGTATACCTCTTAAGCCGCCTTAAGCCGCGCTATTATTAATCCCTCCTTAAGGCTTATGCTAAAGATATTCGTATTATTAGTAAAACCGATAATATAAACTTCTTTTAGCTTTTTTAATCTTTTATAAAGGGGTATTATATAGTAAAGAAATAGGATTAAGGATAGCGGCGAGCTTTAAAAGACCTTAGTAGTAATTCGGATTAATATAGCCTTTTTTCTATTAAAATAAAGGGTTAAGTAGCGCTTATTTATAAAGCTATAAGCTAGCCTTATAAACTACTTAAAGTAGCCCCGAAAGGTAAGTTCCCTTAAGAGTTTCTTATAGTTAACTATATTAAAAGCCCCTTTAATATTAATTTAAAGGAACGATATAATCCCTTTTTTAGCTTATATTATATATATTAGTTCCGTTACTTAAAGTATTGCCGCCTTTATAAACCTCTCCTTTTTATTTTTAAACTATCCTTTAAGTAAGACCCCGTTTGCTTCCGCTATAATTATAAGTCTTTAAGCTAAGATCTACTTTAAGATCTTACTTATTATTAGTAGGAGGAAAATAAGTCTTTACCCCTTAGTAATACGGTATACCTTAAGTTTCTTCCTTAGTTTTCTTAGTACTACTATGTTTATAGACCGGAACTAAGTTAAAAAGTGCGATATCTTTATATAAGCTATAAAGATTATCGCTAGCTAAGCTAAGAGCGCTAAGCTATAAAGCTTAAGGAAGCTAAAAGGGACTTTATCTAAGCCTACCGCCTTTTAACTTGCTATTTTACTTATTGCTTAAGATATATCTATAAGGTTAATATACTATTTTATAATAAGCTCCTTTTTAGCCGCGCGCTAAAGAGGTCTTAAAAGCGTCGTGGCTTTAGCTAAAAAGAAGCGCTTTATTAAAAGTTAAGCTTTTTTTTTAAAGTTAAGGGTTAGTTAGTATTTATAGCCCTTACTAGTTAATAGTAATAAGTACGCTAAGTTAAAGGGTAGCTTATTATATAGACGCGCTTACTATTTAACGTTTTATAGCTTAGTATTATTAGCGCTAATCTCCTTAAGGAAGTCTTTTTAGTATTCTTATTTTATATTGCGTATAGCTTGCTTTTAAGCTATAGCCGCTTTTTATAGCGCTTTTTAGTTTACTTAAGTCTTATATCCTTTATAGTATCTTTAGGCCCTTTTTATAGCTTAAGTAGCTTAGGCCGCCTTTAAGGTAAACTATATATTGCCCTTTAAAATCGCTTGCTTTTAGTGCGGGACTATTATATAAGCGATTTTATTAAGATCGTTATATAAGCTATCTATTTCTATATTAATCTCTTATAAGCTGCGGAGCGTAGGCTATTATATCCCGAGCTAAGATAGGGTTTCCGCCTTAACCCTTTTTTTTTCCGCCTCCTTTTACCTTAGCGTTATTAATACCTCCCTTAGCTTAAAACCTATCTTAAATAAGACTACTTATAGGATATAGTTAGACCTTATAAGGTCTAAGTCTAAGTAAATAAACTATATAGCCGTTTTTATTATAGCTTATATAAAGTTAACTATGCTATCTTTATACTTATAGAAGAAATATATATATTCCCCCCTTAGTATAGCTAGTTTAAGCTAAAGCCGCGCGGCCTCCTTAATAAACTATTTTACCTTATTAAAAGTCCGGTTATAAGCGTCTTATAGCGGGTAATAAATATTAAAGTCCCTTATTAAGACTAACGGGCCTTAGCTATTAACCTCTTTTAAGGCCTTAGCTAGGCCTATTTAAATCCCTTTTAGTAGCGAGTATAAGGACCTTAGCCTCGTGCTATTATTAAAAGTTATCTCCTCTTAATCGCATCCGGTTTATAGTATTTACGTCCTTATATTATGCCTCTTATAAATATATATCGCGTTATAGCCCTCTTTATATTATGCCTCTTATAAATATATATCGCGTTATAGCCCTCTTTATAGACTAACCGGTATAGTGCGCCCCCCGGGGATAAGGCCTTTAAGCCCTATATTTTCTCTATCTTTTAAAGCGCTATTATATCGTACTTAGCGCGGTAGCTAAAAGCTAATCGTGCTAGCTTATATCTTTTCTATATATTTTAATAAAGGACTTTTAATTTTATATATAAAGTATTAAGGTAAAGTTCGTCGTTTAGGATAAAGTAATAGCTTAAGTTAAGAGCAACGCGCTTTATTACCTTATATATTATTTAATATTACTTAGGTTAGTGCTTAGTACTTATACTTTAACCGGCGGTGCTAACGGCGTTTGCTTATCTTTTCTTAGCCGCTTAAAGCGTTTCCGCGCTTATAACAAAGTAGGCCCTTAGTCCTTTATAAAGGGAAGGGGGATTTAAGGGTCTAGCTAGCTATAAGTACTAGCAAAGCGTTATAAGCGGTTTAAGTAGTAGTCCCTTACTTTATCTTAAGCTTTTACTACTATAAGATAGGTGCGGAACTACGCTAAGTGCTGCCCGCTATAAGATACGTAGTTATAAAGGATTTCGCTTTTCTTTATATAATACTTATCCTCGCCGCCTATATATAAAGTCCTTTTATAGTAAGTATAAAGCTATATTAAGGTATAACGTTTAGCGATATGCTTATATTTATAATAGTTATAGCACTAAGTAAGTTTAACTAACTTATTATATAACTTATATTAAAATATTTAAGCTTTTAAGAATAAGCCTATATTATATAGCTTATTAGCCTTTATTAAGCTACTTATACTAATAATAAGGGTTATAGCTATTAAAGTCTTAGTTTAAAGGTATATTACTTATGCTTATATAACTTTTACTTTATTAATATTAGCAATCTCTTTAATTAAGAGCGCCTTATTTATCTTAAAGACCTTTACTAAGATATTCTTCGTAATTATTATATAGGCCTTACGCGCTATCGCTACCTTTAGCTTAAAGACGCTCCTTACTTAGTCTTAATTTTACTAATAAGGTTATGCCGCTATATTAAATATTATTATAATATCCCTGCTTAAAAGGCGTCTTATTATTATAGCGGAAGAGATATTAAGCGCTATATTAATTGCTTTAACCGTATCTTTCGGCTCGCGGTTTAAGATATCTAGCATCGCTCTTATTAAAACTACTACTAGCTTACGTTCGTACTAAGGCGGGACCGGCTTTATCTTCGCATTATACTATACTAGCCCTTTAAAGCCCGCTACTACTATTACTTAAGTCCTTTTAAGTCCTTCCCTTAGGCCTTAAGCTTAGCTTTATCTTAGTTCTTTATATATAGCTTCCTTTATCGCGCTTTAAATAGCCTTATAAAGCTTAAGGTCGGCCCGTATTATAGTCGGCGCGCTTTTAGCGCGCTTCTTAAAGCGGAGGAGGGTTTTAACTACTACTTATACTTAGTCGAACTACGTATATAAGACTATACCCGCGATTTTATTATAGGCCTTCTTTTTATCGGTATTGCGTATAGTCTAGCCGGGCTATATATTAATGTCTTATTAAGGTATATTTAGCTTTTTATTTAGGTACGTAAAGCTTAAGGGCGTTTCGTTATACTAAGCGCTATAGTTAATGCCGGTGCGAGGCGGACTACCCCCTTACCCCCGCGTCCTTTAGCTACGCTATAATATTATCTAAAGGGGGGGTAACTAATACCGCCGAATTAATTCTTATTATTAATAAGAGTTTTAAACGCGATACGCACCCGCTATAAGCGAGTGTTTAGTTTGCGAAGAAGTTTTTTTTATAAATTCTTACATAACTTTACTAACTTTAATTAATTAAAACATATACTAATTACTTATTATAAAGTTAGATTAAGGTAAATATTATTACTTTATAGTAAGTTTATAGTAGTTTAAGTTAATTAAATTACTATTTTATTTATTACTAGCGCCCCCTTTTTTTATATACTAATACTAAGCTATAGTTATAATAAGACTTATAAGAAAATAATATAAAAAGGTTTTTAAGCACTTTAATTTCTGTTTTATATTAAAAATAAAATACTTCTTAAAACAATTATATTAAGTCTTTTATATATACTTAAAAATAATAAATATGATATGTTTTAAATGTTATTATAGTTTTATATAGAATAAAGTAAATATAAATTTAAAGTAATACTGTTTATACTTATATATATTTTTATTTATACTTATACTTTAGTTTAAAAATATATTTTAGCGTTCGCCCGCCTTACTTATTAATACTATACTAGCTTATAAAAAAGTAATATATACTTTTTTATAGCTTATTTACTTAGTATACTAAATAAAGCAAATAATATAAATATTTTAATATATATATACAATCTACTATATTAATCTTTATATTCGTTATATATTATTTTGCTTTTTATAATAAGTATATAAGTAAGATATAAAGAATATAAAAGGAGTTATATATAAAAACTATAAGTAAGATCTTTTAAATTTACGCTAAGTCGCTACGCTACTTTATATTCTTAATAATATTAATTCTTAAGCTTACTAAAAGAATATAAGCTTGTATTTAGCTACTAATTTACTATATAAGGTCGCGCTAAAAAAAGGCCTTTTCTTTAGTTATTTCTTAAATATTAAGAAGGCCTATTTAAGGTATTTAATATAAGAGTAATCTATATAAAGAATTAATAAGTAGATAAAAAGCAGGAGTAAGTAACTAAGTAGTAAAGCGCTTATTTTATTTTTAATAGCTATTTAATAGTTTATATATAATAAAAAAAGATTTAAAATAAGTAAGGAAAAAACAAATAGTTTAATAAATAGTAGTAAATAATAAATAGTCCTTATAAAATAAGAGGTATATAAAAGGTTTATATAAAGCCTATATACTAAATTAAAAGGTAAATAGCCTTTAGGTTTATATATAGTTAAAATATTAAAAGTAGCTTTAAAAAAGCTAAGCTAAAGTAAGTAACTAACTACTTTTATTATTATTACTACTACTACTACTTAAAGAAGAAATATAATTTACTTCTTTAAGTTAGGCTTTTATAAAGAAGAAAGACTTAAATAGCTTTTAATAGCAATTTTTAATTAAAGTTTATAAAAAACTAATAAAAGTCTATAAGATTTACAATACGTCGTAACTTTAAAAATTTAAGGAAACATTATTTACGTAGTAATTAAGTTAAACCGTTTACTACTTATTAATTAAAGAAAATAAAATTAATAGTAAATATATTATAAAGAAGTTTATACTTAAATTAGTAGTTATAGATTTTAACGTGCTTTAAAGCTATTTTAAGCTTTAAGATTTTTAAGGTAATAAGTCGTATAGTCTACTTATTATTATTAAAAATCGCAGGGATTGAAATATCTAGTTTAAGGGAAATACTAAAAAAGGCGTAAAATTAATATAAGTTATTTTACTATATTTAAAAGAGCTAAAAGCTTTACTTCTTTAAATAAAGTTAAAAAGGTATATTGCTTTTTAACAAACTAAGTAATATGTTTATTAAATAAGCTTTTAATATTACTTTAAGTAGATTTCCTAGTTTTTATATTATTTATAAAGACTATATTTATATAAGTAAGTAATTTTAAGTCTTAAGTATTAAAAGACTTAATGCTAAAATAGTATAAAGAATAAAAGTAAGAAATAAAAGACTTTAATTACTTAGTATATTACTATAAAAGATTATATATAAAGTTTATAAACATATTTAAAGATTTTAAGATATTTCGTTTAATAGTAATAGTTAAATCGTTAATAGACTTTATAAAGAACTAATAAGATTAGGTTGATTTTTTTATAAGTAGTAGCTAAATTCTTTTTTTTTCGTCTTTAAAATAAAAAAAAGAAAAGGGTTTTTAAGATTAAAAAGTTTAGGTTATAAGTATTACGTATTTTATTAATATAGGTAAACTAGTTAAAATATAGCTTTTAAAGCTACTAGTTTTAAGTAATACGTAATCTTAAGAAAAAAGTAAAGGTCTTATTATTAGTAAGAGAATATACCTTTTTAAAATATATAAAGTTTTCGGATTCCTTTTTATCTTCTTTTTAAAATATAACAATAATATTTTTAGTATAAAGAAAATAAGTATAAAATTTACTATAAATATATAAGGCTCCTTAAGGTATTATCGAAGCTATAAGAAAATAAAGGTTTAAAAAAGATCTTTTACTATTAAAAAGGTAACTATTAAATTCTATATAAGGCTTTTATTAGCCTTATAACGTATTTAAGTATTTTAATTTTTTTAAGTAAATAGATAACTCTTATAGTATAGTAGTTATATACTTAAGAAGCATACTAGCTATAACGCTAAGGTTAGTTTAAATTTAGTTAAAAGCATAGTCTTTTTAGCTAAACTAGCAAACCGCGCTAACTTATTTTAAAAATAGCTAATTAGCGCTTTTAAAAGCGCTTATAAAATTTACTAGCAGCTTAGCCCCGCTATAAGTAGGCCCGCCTAAGCTTAGTCTTACCTAAGCGCAACGATAACTTACTAAAAGCGCGGCCCTTAGCCTTAGTTTAGTCCCCGACCGGGATAATAAAAACCTATACCGGATAACTAGCAATTCCGATATTAATAACGCGGCGCGGTGTTAATGCGATAACTTAGCAAGGCCTTTTAAGACTTAATAAACCCCGAAGCGCCCCTAGCCCGGCTAAAGGCCGGCAAAAATCATATAGCCCGCTAAGCCTCGCGGCGGCTTAAAATAAGGCGATAACCCGAAATACGCATTTCGGCGGATAATTAAATACTTATAGAAAAATTCCATCGACTAATAGTAACTAAGAGATACGTTAATTACTTACTACGAAGCCGTTATCGCTTTATAGCGGGCCCGTAGTAGTTTAAGCTAATTAACCGACCGACTTATCTATAGCCGGCGCCCCCTCTTTTCCTTATATATAGTTATATAAGCTAATATAGTAAGACCCGGAGCAAAAGAGTAGCGGAGGGTTGTTCTTTAAGCACTCCGGTTTCCCTTTATATAAAAATTAAGTAATAGCTTAAAAACCTATAAATAAGTCTTTAGCGTAAACTTAATAATAATAAGAAAATAAATATAGATTTTTTTATTAAAGTCTATGTTAATAAACGTATTAATAGTATAAAAGAATTAAGTTTTAAGGTTAAATTTAGCGACTATAGCTATATAAATAAAGAAATTCCTTACTGCTAAAATAGCTATATAAGTCTTTTTATTATTATAAGGCTATAGGTTTCCGCGGATATAAAAGCGGGCCTTATATTTTTAAAAGTACTTATATTTATTAAACTTATAAGTAAAATCGAAGCTAAGGGTAAAATTTTACTAGTTTTAAATTTTTAAGACGTATAATTAAAGAAGAAGGTTTTTTTATATAAAGACTTTTACTTTATTTTTCTAGCTTCTTTAATTCTTTTACTAAAAGGGTATATTACTAAGTTCGACTAATAATAAGTTAGTACTAGTAAACCTCTTTTATATATCTTTTTTTTTAAAAAGCATAAAAAGGCATTACATATAGCTTATAAAAGCTATAATAAAGTTAATAATAAAGTAGCTATAAAAGCATTATAATTCTCTATAAATTTAAAAGCTTAAAAGAGCTTAAGGGCGTAAATAAAGCCTTAAAAGCTTTTTATTATATTCTTTAAGTCTTATATATCTTTTAAGGTAAGTAGATCTTTTATTACGCGTATACTAGTAATAATATCGTTAAAATCTACGCTTTAAGGCAGGTGATTTAAAAGCTTAATTTAAATAATGTTATGTAAATTATTTTCGTTAAAAAACATTATTTTAAAGTGCTACTTAAGGCCTTTTTAGCATTTTATTTTTTATATTTATTAAAATTAGGTTCCGGCGAGGAATTTAAGGTTAAAAGCTATATATTAATAAGAGGAATCGACTTTACTATTTTCTTTATATCTTATAATTAAATATTAGTACTTTAAAAATCGTTGTAATATTATTATAATTTATAATATATAGTGAAAATAAAAGAAAAAGTTAAGGAAGAAAGAAGAAAACCCTTTTTTATTATTTTTTAAAGCTACTAAAAGGCTTTTTTTTAAATACTGTTATATATAAATTTATAACTTATACTTTATACTTATAAAGTTACTTAACTACTTTTTAGCTATAAAGAATTCTTTTAGCTATTTTTTTTCTTAGTAATAAGTAATATACTTATTATTACTTATAACTAGCTTATTATAATAAATATCTTTATCTTAAAACCTTTTATAATATTTTCTTTTTTTTAAAAAGAAAGCCTCTTACCTTAGCTTTATATAAAATATTAGTCGATTATATAAAGTATTAGTCGATTATATAAAGTATTAGTCGATTTATTTAATACTAATCTTATTGCTAACTAAAGCTAGCTTAAGCTACGTATAAGCGTATTTAGCTTATATTACTTATATTTAATACTAGCTATCTTTAACCGTTAAGCTATATTATTTATTCTTATAACTATTAATATCTACTTTAGTAGTTATATACTTTTAACTCGCGGTATTTACTTTATTTATTACTTATATATATTTAGCGGTATATACTTTATAAAATATTAATATCTCTTAAGTACTTGGAATTACTTATAAAGTAGAGTTTTTATAACATATTCCTCTTTTAAGGTCTTTTTAAACCTAGAAAAATAAGATAATAGTTTTAAAGAAATCTTACTTTAAAGAAAGTATACTTTAAGTTTTTTTAAAGAAAATTTTAATTTTCTCTTTATTTACTATTTAAGAAAACAAAGAAAGTTCTATCCTAAAAAAGATAATACTAAGTTATATAAGCTTAATTATAAAGTTTGTTCTTTATTAAATTTTTATTTACTTTTATTATTTAAGGATAGGAAAGAACTCTTAGCTTAAATACGTGTTTTAAAGAACTTAGTTAATTTAATTTCTTAACTTTTCTTAAAGTATTTCTTAGAAACTTAACTAGTTTTTAAGTAATATTCGTAGTAAGATAATCTTTTTACTTTACTAAATAAAAGTATTCCTTATTTTTTATTTTGTTAGTAAGTATAGCCTTTACTATATATTTGCTTTTTTTAACCTTTTTAAGTTTAGCTTTATTACTAATTTAGCTTTTTATAAAGTCGGCTTAAATAAAAAGATTAATAAAATAAGGTATATAAGTAAACTAATTAAAAGTTTTAACTTATAGTTTAATTTTTTCTATTTTCTTTATAACTTTAAAAGGTCTTATTTTTTTATTTTTTAAAGACTTATAAAGTTTATTAGTCTTAAAATTGCTCGTTTAAAGACATACTTTATCGCTTTTAAATAAAAAAGGTTTTAAAAATTACTTTTTATTTTAGTAATATAATATTATTTTAATAATATATTTTAATTTAAACTTTAAAAATCTATATAAGCTAATTAACTACTTAAAGTTTAATATAACTTTTTTAGCTATAACGTTTTTAAGTAAAAAAGCTTATAAGCTTTTATATAAAAATAGTACTAAGAGTATAAGCTAATAAAGTATAAGGAATACGCTAAGTAAAAAGCCCCGCTTTTAGTTTTAACTTAATAAGTAGTTAATAAGCTTATAACGGAAACCTTATTTTATTAGTAATTATAAGTATTAAAAGTACTAATATTTAGTAAAGTAAATACTGCTAAATATAAAGGAGTAATTAGTAAAGTAAATACTACTAGTTATAAGTTATAACTATTAAAGTAAATACTTATTATTATAAGAAGAGATAATAAAGCTTAATAGTTAAAGACGGCTAGTATTAGCTATAAGCGGTATAGGTTAAATATACTTATAATCGGCTTAAGCTAGCTTTAGCTAGTAATAAGATTAGTATCGGATAAATCGACTAATACCTTATATAATCGACTAATACTTTATATTAAGCTAAAGTAAGAGCCCTCCTTTTAAAAGAGAATAAAATCTTATAAAAGGTTTTAAAATAAGGATATTTAGTCTTATAAGCTAGTTATAAGTAATAAAGTATATATTACTTATAACTAGTAATAAAAATATCGTAAGCTATTTTTATTAGCTAAAAAAGTAGTTTAATAACTTTATAAGTTATATAAAGTATAAATTATAGATTAGTATATAAAAGTATATAAAAGAAAAGTCTTTTAATAGCTTTAAAAAGATATAAAAGGAGGTCTTTCCTCCTCTTTCCCTTAACTCTTTTTTTAAGGTAGTTTTAACTTAAGAAATCCACATAATAATGTTTAGTAGTTTATACTAAGTCTTCTTCTCCTTTTTTACTAAAATTTATAAACTTAATAAATTACGCTAAGCTACTTATTATAGTAAAAGGTTAGTAGTTTTATAATATAAAACTAGCTTATAGTATAACTTACGACTTATAACTTTAATAAAGATTAATTAGTATTTTATACTTTATAAGTTCTTTAAGTTATTAAGTAAAAAAAAGGTATTTATTATAATTACGTCTATTTAATTATAATAAATAAAAAAAGAAGTATTTAGTTTTTTAATACTATAGCTAACTAGTTAGCTATAGTCTAGTTTAAAGTATTTAAAACTTTCTTATCCTTTTATAAGCTTTATAGATAGTAGTTTTATTTTAAAGATTAAAGCTCTTAAACCTTATATTATAAAATTAGCTAAGCTATAAAAGTTTATTACCTCTTTTAAAGCTTATTTTTAGTTTTACTTTATTATTATTATTAAGTTTACGCTAAGGACTTAATTTAGGTTTTTAGAAATTTCATGTTTTTAAATAAAAAGGAAAAACTAAAGTGCTTAAAGTAAAACCTCCCCTCTTTTATAATTAGTCCGCCTTATATAAGGTCTTATAACTTTATATAAAGAAGTAAGTATATACTTTCCGCTATAAGTATATCTCGCTTACTAAGTAGTTTAACGCGGCCTAGCTAAGCTAAGGCCGCCTTTAACTTAAGCGGCCCGCGGCTTAAAGCTTTAAAGCTCCGGACTTAAGGTATAGGTAATAGCTTATCTTTTATCCCCTTTTAGCCGCCCCCTTAATATAAGGGTAGGAGGGTAAACGGGATTCCGTCCCGCGCCTTAGCTATAAGTAGCGCGGCCTTAAAGAATAGGCTTAAAGCGGGCTCCTTTAATAAGAATTCGGCACCTTATAGTATACGTATATTCTTAATCGGGCTTTTTATATATTCGCGCCGCGCCGCTTAGTTACTAATCCCGCTTACGGTCTTAAGGATAAAGCCTCCTATGCGCTGCGTGCTTATATATACCTTTCTCCTTTTTTACTAAAGACGCGCTTATCCTTTATACGCGCTTATTTCCTATCCGCTAACCTGCTTTTAATATACCTTTACTTTTTTACTATCTTTAAGCTATTACTACTACTATTACTATACTTAAGAAAAAGGTTACCTTTTTTAACTTTAATATAAGCCCTCTTCTTAAGCTATTAAGTCGGGATATTAAAAATAAAGATACTTAAGCTCGCCGCGGTACTAAGTATAAGATCCCTTATTATATATATATAAGCCGCTTATTAAGTAATAATATGCTTATAGTTTTTTAAGGCTATTAAAACTAAGCCTATATATATTTAAGCTATATCCGCCGCTTAAGTATATATAACTTATATTACTAACCCTCTTTTAGCTATTTTTACGAAAGCGTATATTGCTTATGCTTTTAGTAACTATTCTTATTTTTAAGTAAGTAGTCTTACGTTAAATCCGCTTTTACTACTTAGCTAATCCCTTTTATAGCTTACCGCTATTAGTAAGGATATAGCTTATAGGCTTTACGCCGCTTAAAAGGAGTTATATAAGTTTAGTAAGCTTATTAAGCGTTTTATATGTATAAAGCTTACCTTTATAATAATAAAGCTTTAGCAACGCGCTAAAGCTACTACGGCCCGCGCTTTTATATTTAGGGCCGCCCTTAGTTTAGCCTTACTTAATAAGAATATTAAGCTTCTTACCTTTACCCTTAGCTATTTTATTAACAACGCGCGCGCGGCCCGCAAGGCGAATACTAAGTTCGCTAATAAGCTTACCGGCATTATTATAGTTATATACTAAACTATTTACTTTATAGCTTAAACTATAATAAGTATGAAAAATACGATATTTATAGTAGCTAACTATAAAAATAGTACTAATAGTATAAGCTAACTAAGTATAAGGAATACGCTAAAAAAAAAGCCCCGCTTTTAGTCTTAACTTAATAAGCAGTTAATAGGCCCCCGTAACTAAAGCTAAGAGACTCTCCTTTTTATAAGCTTTAGTCTTATAATAAAGTAAGTAGCTAAGCAATACTATAACTTATTATACTATCTACTATCTTTACTACTTAAATAGTAATATCGCGAGATTATCTCCTTATAATTTTTAAAGCTTCTTTTTTAAATTAGTTAGTAAAGATAGTATTAGTAAAGGGATCGCGAAGTAGTGCTAAACCGGCGCGGCGAAGCTAACATAACCTTAATTAAGGCTTATAAGTATAAGAGATTTATTTAAATAACGAATCCGACTAAATACCCTTTATACTTAAGATAATAAAAGTGCCGTTAAGAATATCCTTATTAGTAAGTGCTTAGTCCCCGCTACTTTAAGAAAAACAAAAGGCCCTTTAAAGCCGTATTAAGAAATTAAAGGCGACTTAATAGTTATAAGAGCGTATTATATAGCTTAAAGAGGAAATACGAGAAAAAAGAGGCTTACTCTTTAACTAATCGAAAAGGCGTTACCGGTTAGACTCCCCCGATTTAGTAGCTAGTTAAGGTAGCGAGGTAAAGCTTAAAAATATTACTTAGTTAGCTTAACTAACTAATTCTTAGAAACGACTTAACTAGCTTTATAACTTAAAGGATACGTTTAAAGCTATACCTTAACGATTCCGCTAAGATAACGTTAAAATCTTATTTATAGTAGATTATATATATACTAACTATAAGGTAAGATAGCGCCGATACCTTAAGGAATAACCGCTAATTAATTAAGAATAATATAGCGTAAGCTAAATCTATTTTAAGGAATAGATACTTATACTTATTAAGGATATAGTAAATAAAGAAATATTCTTAGCAACGTAGCTAAAAAACGCTTAGTAGTAAGATATATAGTCTTTATTAAAGTTTAGCCTTTACCTTAACTTTATTAAACGGTATTTTAAGCGGCTATTAAAGTAAATATAGTTATTAAGGTTTTTCGCTAAGTTACGATTAAAGCTTTAAGAGTAACTTAACCTTTATTTAATACCTATTTATAAGTATAGTAAAGAAGAACTAGTCTAAGTAGCTTAATGCTATTAAGACGCTATAGATAGTAAGAAACGCCGTTTAAGTATAAGCTTTAAATTAACATAGCGCGGAATAAGTTTAAGATCCTTTAACTAAGGAAATTCCTACTATAAGAGAGGCCGCAGTAAATAGTAGTCGGGAGGTTCTTACTATTAAAGCACTACTAATACTTTAACGATAATAAGGGGAGACTTACGTTTAAATACCCCTTAATATAGCCGCGGCTAAGGTTATAAAAAAGGGCGAGGCTAAGGCTAAGGCTTATCTTAAAACTAAGGGGTTATTTATTTTAAATATAATAAGCTAGGTTATTATATAAATAAGTATACCTCGACTTTAACTATAAATACCTTAGCGAATACCTTATATATTAAAGCCGCTTTATAAGGAAATGCTTAAAGGCTAAAGTAAACGCCTTTCCTTTAGCTATATTAATACCTTAAGGGGAGCTATTATAAACTCTTATAGTGCTATTAAAGCGAAACCCTATTAATATAAAGGTATACTTAAATACTTATAGTATAGTAAACTTAATAGATATATATTTCGCACGCTAATAAGGCTTACTATAAGTCTTACTATTATATCTTAAGCTCTTAAGACTAAGCGATAGTTAGGTAAATAACTACGGGGTCTAGGAGGTTTTAATAAGAATTACTAATATAAGAAGTACTAAAAAGATAATTACTTAGTACTATATCGGTATTAAGAAGTTAATGCTAAATAACTATATTTTAATTTTATAGTTAACTATAGTAATTATAGATAAGAAAATCTATATTATTTTATAGAAAAAGCAATAGTAGTTTAAGCACTAAATTAGTAGCGGTACCTTACGGAGTCTATAAAAATTCGTTAAGGATTGCTAAAATAAGGCCTGTGTTTATATAATTACTACTAACCTTAAGCTTATTCCGTTGCTAAATAAAGACGATAATAAATAGATTTTAAAGAGAGAATAAACCGAGATACTACTGACTTTATACTAATTTAAAGACATATTCTTAGTAAATAAGTCTAACCTATTACTAATTAAGAAAGGAATAAATTATATATTTAACTTAACTTTTAGTATAAAACTACTCTTTAAACTAATTTACCCTCTATCCCGCAACGAATTATAAGTATTAAGGGACTAAATTAATAACTTTATAAGACGTAGTATTATCCAGGAATTATAAAGCTTAGTAGGCGTACTAATTCTTTTTATCTTAAAGAAGGATAGTAGCCTTCGTCTTTATATAGACTACTAAGGACTTAACTGCGTTATATAAAAGAATCGGTACTTTTTACCTTTTATTTTAAAGATCCTTAACCGCTATTAAGGAGCTAAATTCTTTTTTAAGATTAATATTTAAAACGCATACTAGTTTATCTATATAAAAGAAGGTAATAAGTAAAAGATAGCCTTCCGATTATACTATAAATACTTTAAATACCTTATTATGCTATTTAGCCTAACTAACGCTTTAGCTACTTTTTAGAGCTATATTAATTAAGCGTTAAAAGGCCTTATCGATACTATTTATATAGTATATCTTAATAATATCCTTATCTTCTCGTAAATAAAAAAGGAATATACTAAATACCTTTAATAAGTTAAAAAGATACTACGTATAGCATAACTATTCGTAAAGCTATTTAAATATATATTCTATTAGCAATTAATTAAGTTCCTTAGTTTTATTTTAGTAGTTAATAGGATATTAATAAATCCTTAATAAGTAAAAGTAATCGCTAAATAGCTAGCACTTAATACTTATTAAGATATTTAAGTCTTCCTTAAGTTCTATAACTATTACTATCGTTTTATTTACCGCTACTTTTATATAGTAGCACCTCTTACTATACTATTAAAGGGTAATAGTAATAGTAAGAAGTTAAAGAGAGTAGACTTAAACGCGACTAAATTTATAGCGTTTTAGTCCTTAAAGGACGTATTTACTAATATACCCTTACTTTAATACTACGACTTAAAGAGGTATACTTAAATTAAAACTAATATATTATAATATATAATAGCGGGCATTTTATCCTAGCTTAACGATAAAGGTCGCTATTATTTAATTGCATTTTAGTTAAGAAAGTTTACTAAGGCTAAGTTAAACTATAAAGTCTTAGACTAAAAACTATTTACTATTATAAAGTTATTTAAATACTAGCGATACTATATTAAAGGAGCCGTATAATAAGTAAAGGTCTTATCCGACTATTTTAACCTTTAAACGTTTATATGCTAAACCTCTTTTAATTAAAGATAAGCACGATAGTATATATACTTAGCGCTATTTAACTTTACGATTAAGCATAAAGTAAGGAAATTAAACCTAGCTAACGTACTATTAAGAATGCTTAAATATAAGGGTAAGAAGCCTTTATCTATAAAGTTATTACTAGAGCTTTAGCTAAAGCTAGTACCGATAAATTATATAACTATTAATAATCCGTAAAGGGATAATATAAAGTCTTTATAAGCAAAAAAAAGCTTAACCTTAAGCCGGTATAAGTATAGTAAGTTACTTTTATATAAGGAAAATATATAAGCTTTTATATAGCGAACTACTACTAACTTAAAAGCAGACCTTAAGCAGCTAGCTATATAGGCTAAAAAAAGAGCTAGTTATAAATAGCTACTCTTAAGAAAGACTATAAGAGATATAGCTTATAGTCTTTTAGTATATACTATAAAAGTTCTTAATACTTTACTAAAATTATTAAAACGCACTTAAAGTAAAGATATAGTAATTGCTTAACGAAAAGCGATTAAAAACTTCTTAAAAAAGAAGTATCCTTAGTTATTATAACTAAATAAATTACTACTATAAAAAGGACGAATCGTAATTCTTTTTAATACTACTTTATAATAAGAGTTAATATATTACGGAATCTAAACGGCTACGCTTAAACTCTTTACTTTACTCTTAAGGAGCCTTACGGAACCCCGCGATAAGAACGCTTAAAGCACGCACTATAAAGGCTCGCTTAAAGAGATATAACGAATATTACCGGTCGGACCTCGCTAAGGTTTTTAAGATATAACTATAAAGGGTTAAGAGCCTACTTAATAATAGTTTATAACGTCTAACTATAATTTACAACGTCTTTAACTATAAAAAACACTATAAAAACTACTAAGCGGATTCTACTAGTATTTTTAAAGGATATTTAAGGATTTCCGCGGGATATTTTAACTATAGTTTAACTTGTTTTTAACTAAGAAAGCACTTTAAAAGATATAGGATAAACCTTACCGCGATTTTTAAAGGATATTTAAAGATATTTTAAGGATTTCCCTAACTATAGTTTATAGTATTTTTAACTAGGCTTATACTTAGTTTATTAAGCGATTTTATAAGGATATCTATAGTTTATTTCTATACTAATAATAAATAAAAGGATAGTATAGTTAAAGATCCTTAAAATTAGCTTAAAGAACTAAGTATAAAGTAGCTAGCTATACCTTAAAGAATAAGTAAGCTTTTTACTATTTCTAAACCCTTATATACGTTTATATGCGGTAATTAGTCCGTTATACTAGCTTAACTAACTATAATAAGTCTATAATACCGGCCTTAATTAGCGGTATTTAGTTTATAGTACCGGCCTTAATTAGCGGTAATTAGTCCGCGCTTTATCCCTTTATCCTTATGCTATAAAGTATAGTAAATAGTAGTAATTCCTTATTATCTAAACGGAAATCCCTTAAATATCCGCTAAGCTAAAAGCGACTATATCGCACGATTAAGTACTTATCTTATAAGAAGTTAAATACTAAACGACATTTTCTTTAATAAGAAGCTTTTATTAGCCTTTAAGTCTAACTTTAATAATAAGCACTATTTTTTTAATACGCTTATAATAAAACTTTAAGATAAGCAGGCTATAAAAGCGGAAAAGGTCGCGGCTTACTAAGTATATTAGTTTAATAATCTCCCTTACCCTTTTTAAGGTACTATACCGCGATAGCCTATAAAGCTAAACAGGATATAAAATAAGTCTTGCTTAGCTAAGCTAAGACTACTACCTTTTAAAAGGCAATCCGCTTTTAAAATACTAATAAAAGATAAACTATAAAACGATAAAACCTATATAATTAAGTAAACTAAATTTAGTATTACTTAAATAGATTAATTATCCTTTAAATAAAAAAGGTAAAGATAAGCTAACCTTAAAACTATCCGGCTCTTTACCCGCTAAATACCCTCCGGATTAAGCTTATAATAAAGTTACTCTTTCCTTAAAATAAAAAGCTTAATAAATATTCCTACTATATACTATTAATAAAGTTTAGCTTAAAAGCCTTAACTAGAAATCCGCTTTAAAGGATACTTAGTAGTTTCTTAGTTTAGTATTACTATTTAGCTTTATCTGCTATAGCCGTGTTAACTAAGGCATTTTTAAGACTCTTAATTAATAAAAATAAGCCTTTTATACTAAAGGCCCCGCAGTATACCGGATTTTAAGATATATATAAGATAGAAGGTTAAGCGCTTAGCGAGAGTATTAAGACTAAGACTTTAATAATAAGCAATAAGAACGCGGTAAGCGATACTCTTAGCGGGCTAAACCTATTTATACTTAGCGCGTAGATACTAAGACTAAGTATAACTTTAAGCCCCTTAGTAGGAATAGTAGTAATATTAAACGAATAATTCCTTAGTTTTCTTTAAGCACTAAGAAATAAAAACGTACTTATTAAGCTTTAAGAAAAACCTTAACTATAAGCTAAGGATATAAGGAGATTTAACTTATTAAGACCTTTAAAAGTATCCTTTAACGAAGTCTAGGAAAACGATAAGGCTAGTGTGTTTTAAGGAGTAAACCGTTTTATTAACTTTATTTACTATAACGCTAATAAAAGTAAGGCCTATATAGACAAATTAGCTATTTAATTGCCCTTTTTCTTTTAAAGAAGTGCGGTAAAATAGTATTTTAAGGACCTCTTGAAACTATAATAAGAAGAACTTAGCGAGCTTAGCATTAAACTAAGCCGATAGATCTCCGCCTTATAAATATAGTTTAAAATCTGCTTAAATATAGCGATATAAGCACTTAATAAAAAGTATTTTACTATTAAAGATATAGTAATAAGATCCGACTTTAAGTCTTAGATATCGCGCTTATAATATAAAGCTAAGGCCGCGCTTTATTAGCTAAACTACTTTACTATAATAATTTACTAAAAGCTAGACGTTTACTTATAAGAATCCTTATAACGTTTAGTAAGAAACGAGGATATTAATAAATAGATTAATAAATATAAGGAAATTCTTCTTTAGCTATAAGTTAAATATACTTAAGGATCTTAAAAGCACTTATTAATATAAAAGAAATAAGTTTAACTTATAAAAAGGTAAGGGCTAACTAGCTATACCTTATACGCACTTAAAGAATAGTTTAAGACGACTTAGCTATTTATTAAAGGCTTGCTAAGGCCGCGGGTTATATTTATAGACCGCTTAGTAAAGGCGGATATACTATAGGCCTTATAGCGCTCGCTAAGTTAAAAGAGAAATCCGCTTAAATAGTTAAGAATATAAGCTAAGGTCTGTTAGCTTAAGAGAAAAAGAACCTTTAAGACTATATACTTATTAATACTAAAGCTAAAGCGGGTATACCTTATAATTAAATAAGAAACTATAGTAAAGACTAATAACTATTTAAAGGATAAAGAGTATAATATAGAAGGAGCTTAGTTAAATATTAACGAAAGCTTAAAAGAAACCGTAATCTATACTATAGTAAACTTAGTATAAGAGGCCGATAACGTATACGGATTTTACGGTAAAGTATTCCCTTTAAAGAATAAGCTTTATTAATATATTAAAGATAAACACCCCCTTAACCTTAACTAAGACGTTACTATATAAAGATATAGCTTAATATAGTAAGTAGTTATTTAAAAGCTATAAAGCGTTTAGATAGTTAAGGCTTCCCTTAACGTTTAGCCGTTAAACCTTAATAAGCTATTACGATTTACCTATATACGCTTACTAATTTACGGAAAAGAAAGGCCCGGAATAAATATCGAAGCCTATATAAATACTAAGGCAGACTAAAGCCTTATTTAAGCCGACTTAGTAAAAACCTTTTAAGATATAATTATAAACTCCTTTTAACGAATTCTTATTTAAAAAGTAAGAAGGATAGCTACTATTAAATAAGTAGAATTTACCGCGTATATACTAAGAAGGCTAAATAGTAGCTTTATAGTTATAAAAGTAAAGATCGGTACTTAAATAGTAAAACGCTTAGCGGCTAATATATTACTTAGCTAAGACTTTTTAGTTCCTTATTAAGGGGACCTTATTAACTTTATATTAGTCTTACGGATTAAGGCCTATAAAGAGATCAAAGCTAAAGTTAAGATAGTTTAGCTAAGACTAGCGATATATAGATAGGTAATCTACTTAGTTATTACGACGATTTTAGCTAGTTTTAGATACGCTTTACCTATATAAGTCCGGGCGCCGCTATTAAGGCGTGATATAATATTTTTCCTTAATAACTTTAAGCTCGCCCGGATAATAATATAAGATTATAAGAGCTTTATAATAATAAACTATTTTAAGGAACTACTAGTACTCTACTAAGGCTAAAAGGTAAGGATAATTATAGACCTTAATAAGTAGTTTTAGCTATATAAGGAGGTTAATACTACTACTTTTTTAGCGGAAGCTTTTATAGAAAATCCGGATAAAATAGACTTTACTAAGGACTTCTTATAAAAGGATCTTATAATAAACTATAAACTCGGAATTAGCCGAACTAAGGACCTACTTAATCTTACTATTAATAAGAGTATTTAAATCTACGCTAAAGACTTAAAATACGTATTAAAAGTCTAAGATATCCTTTAATCGTTTCCCCGCCTTTAAAGGGATAAGGGAGTAGTATATATAGATAAATCCGAATATATACGCATTCTTTTAATAAAAGGATAGCAATACTAATAAGTCGTATTAAGATTATACCCGTTAAGCGATAAAGATAAAAAGGTAGTAAATATAATATTTAGCTAGCTAATTATATAAGGCCGATTAAAACGAGTTTACGGGCTAACCTTATTTTTAGCGCCGGTATTTATAGTATAAAAGACGGTAAATAAAAAGGAAAAAGGATAAGTAGTTATAGACTTATAAAGAATTAACGCTATTATTACCTTAAACGCTTACTTAATGCCTTTTTAAAGCGATATAATTAAACGCCTTTAAGGAAAGAAGTTTATTAATATAGTAAATATATAATCGTTTTTCTATTAGTTCTTAGTTTATTAAGACTACTAAGAAAGGTTTATAGTTATAAGCTATTGCGGGCTAAAAAGATTATTAGTAATACTTATAGCCTTTAAGAACTCCTTAGTATACGTTTAAAGGTTTATTAATAACGTTCTTTATAAATACTAAAAATACGCGGCGGCTTATATTAACGATATTATTATCTACTTTAATATAGCTAAAAAACACCTTTAATATTTAAAGGCCGTATTCCGCGCCTTTTATAACTATAATATTACCTTATTTAAATTAAAGTCCTTCTTAGTATACTTATCTATATAGCTCTTAAGATTTAAGGTAAACGCTATTAGCTTAATAAATATAAATAAACGCGTATAAGCCTTTAGGGATATCGCGTTCTTAAAGAACCTTTAATAGCTTAAGAAATAGATTAGCCTTACTAAGTAGCTACGCTATATAGTCTTGCATTTCGCTAAGGAAGTTAACGTCTTATAAAAATAAAAGATAAAGCTACTTTAAGTAAGATAAGATAAAGGAGTCCCTTTAAGGGGCTAAGGATAGGCTTAATACGCCGCGAAAGCCGCTTTCTAGCCTACTTTAAAAGAAAAAAAGGCATTCGCGATTTTAACTAAGAAACTTACTAAGCCTTAAACGATTTACTACTTTAACCCCGCTTAATAACTATTTATTTAGATTAATATATCTTAAGAATACGGAGTAATAGCTATAGCTTTTTACTTAAAAAAAGGCATAAAATAAGATAAAAAGACGCTACTAGCCTAAACTAAGGTCTAGCTTATTATCTACTTAAGCCGCGCCTTTTAAAGTAAAAAACCTTAATACTAGCTTATAAAACTTAAAGTAGCTAGTTTAGTATAAGTAGTATATAAGTTACGTATTATAATACTATCTATAAGAACGCTATAAGTACTTATCTTTACTAACTATATAAGCACTTATAAAATTATATACTAAAAATCCTTATTCTTTACTAATATAAAATTTAATAATAAGCTAGTCTTTACGTCTTAATACTTAAGCTAATTCCCGCTTAAAGTATACTATATCCTAGGTATTAAAAACGTTATACCGGACGCGCTTTTACGTTTACTATACTAAGACAATAAGCCGGTATTCTTAAACTAAGAAAGGGAATTAAAACGTATTTAAGAAGACGAGATAACGGACCGCGTATTCCTTTATATAGAAGTATTAATTAAATTACCGCTCCGCTAAAAAATAATTAATAAATATATAGAGGATATATAGTAAGCAAAAATTATAGCATAGCTTAGCGATAAAAACAGTATCCTTAGACTTTTATTTTTTTAGTTATAAGGGTTGCTATACTTTATAGAGAATAATAAACGCCGGAGACTATATATCTTTAAGACTTATACTAAGGAGATCGTCGAAAACGCCTACGCTAAATATTTTTATACCGGCCGTACTTATATATAATAAGATCTATTTAAAAGCTTCTTAATCTTATAGCTTAGTAAATACGTAAATAAGGTTATAAATAGCTATAATACTTACTATTATAACTAAACTAATTAAGGTAAGACGCTAAAGTAGCTTATCCCGATTTAAAGCCCGCCGGTTTTATACTATATAATAGCGATAGACTTTATTACTAAGCTCTTAGTAATCTAAGCTAAATAATCCTTATAAAAAGATCCTATAAAAAACTTTTTTAATACTTTACTAACTATAATTAATAAATTCTTAAAAATATATCTCTTTATCTTAAGTAATAATTAGTTTATAGCGGAAGACTAAGTATAAGCATTATATATTAAGCTACTTTATGCTAATTAAGGGATTTTAAAGGGGATAATCTTTAACTAAGACGTAAAGTTTACTTTAGTATTTTAGCGGACTTTATAGTAAGCCTTCGGATCGAAGCTTTTTATATCTACCGCTTAGTACCTTTAAACTAATAGCTTATCTAAAAGGCAAAACTAAACTATAAAAATCGCGCTATAATTCTTTACCGCTAATTTCCTAAACTTACGCTAAACTAATATATTAATCGCCTTTTAGTTTAGCCTTAATAATTCCTTCTTCTTAGTAATTTACGCGGCCTTTAATAAGCTTATTATAAGGATAAAAATAAATAACGGCTTTTAGTTCTTTAATAACTACTTATACTTATAAAACTAAGAGGTTTAATAAGAAAAAGCTAAGTTAGCTATTGTCTATACTTAAGCCGCTATAAAAGATAGATATAATAAGAAATACTGCCCGCTAAAATTTAAGCTTAGCGATTAAGTTTAGCTATAGCTTAGTAAAAGCTACTATATTATAAATAGTAGACTAGCGAAGCTTTAAAAAAGACGTACTAAGCTATTTAAAGTTACCGCTAAAGTAAGATAGCTTATATACTAGCTAAATATAAAAAGGTCCTTTAATATCTATTTAGTTATTTCGGTAATATAACTATACTTAGCGGACGAGCTAGCTATATACTTAAGATTAGTTTAAGATAAAGGGATACCTTACTAAAACGAGTAAGAAGTAAAATAAATCTTATAAAGCTATATAATAAAGAAAAGTAGTAAAAAGCTAAGAAAGGAGTTCTTTATAGCTTAAAAAGGCTAGCTAAGTAGCTATAACTTATAAGTAAACGAAAAAGCAATCTTCTTACTAAAAATCGTAAAAGCCTTTAAAAAAGCATAAGAAAAGTTAGCTACTTTAGTAGTTTAAATAAGAGCATGACGCGCGGCCTTTATAACTTAATATAAAACTCTTTAACTAAGAAAATTAAGCAGTTAAGCTTAAGTATAAGACTTAAAAGCTATTATAAGTTATAAAAAACCGTAACTTACTATGCTTAAAGTAATTAGTTATTTTAATAATAATATACCGCTGTTTACTTTAAGTAATAAGGCCTTTTTAGCCTTATAATATACTTATTTAAATTCTCTTTACCGCTTGCTTTTTTTCTTTTCTTTTTTTCCTTTTATAACTATATTTCCCTTTACCGCTAGCTATAGCCCGCCGCACCTTACTTACTTTTATATATATAACCTTTTTTACTTTAAGCCTATAATTCTTATACTTTTATTTTAAGTCCTTTTATCGTTTAATATCTTTTATAGCTAAGATTAACTATTTTATAACTACTTCTTTAGCCCGCTTTTTTATAAGCCCTTATGCCTTTAATATAAAGAATATAAGTAAGCGCTTAAGCTTTATAGAAATAAAGCGGCTATCCTTTAAATATTTAAGTCTTTTAATAAGAGTTAAAACCTTTAAGTTTAAGCTTCCGTATAAACTTACGCCGCTTTTAATAGCCGCGCTTAAGCTAATAGATTTAACCTAAACTATAGTACTATAAGGGATATCTTATACTACCCTCTTTAAATACTTAACTTAAATAACTCGCCTCTTAGCTTTATACTATAGCGTAGTTTAAATAGCCGGTTTTACGGCAACTTAGCTATACCTCCCGCCTAGCTTTTATTATCCAGAAGCCCCCGCCGCTTATATATTTTTTAAGGTATAGCTAGAAATCTTTATTAGTAGAATAACTAGTTTATACTTCACGCCCTTAAGTTAGCTAACCTCGCTATAGTTTTAAGATTTATAATAGCCGCCGTAGCTAGTAGAAACCCGCTTTAGCTAAACGATTAAAATAACGTCCGCGCTATCCTTAACTATATATTTAAGGCCTAGCTTAATTAGTTTATAACTAGGTTTATAGCGGCGTCTTAAGCTATTATAGCTAAAACCTTATCTCGCTTTATACGTAGTTTAGCTTATACTATAAAATCCCTTTCTTAGCTTATAGCCGCTATAAGCCTTAAGGACCTATTTAGTCCCGCTTAGCGAACGCTCTTTCCGCCCGCCGCTATACTTAGCCTAGCTATATAAAGGCGTATAAGCGCCTTACTATAGTCTATCCGCTATCCTTCCTTAATTAAAAGAGATAGCGATAACTAGCCTTATAATATATTCCGCCGCCCGAGCTTATAAAAGCTGCTAGTAGTAACTAATATAATCCTTAACGGGCCTAGCTTTATAGGCTTATACTTTAGCGACGAGATTATAATAATCGGGAGTTTCTGCTTAGCTATAAACTACGCTAAGTTTTACTTATAAGCCTATAAAGAGTTTAAACGCGACCTAACTTTAACTTAAGTAATAAAATTCTTAGGCTTCGATATCCGCCTTATTAGCTATACTAACTACGCGCTTTATATTCTTGCCCTTAAAGCCCCTTTTATAAAAAGGTTTTTTAAGACTATTAAGTACGTTTAAAACCTTAAAAGTAAGGAGTTAAGTATAAAGGTTATTAAGGACCTTATTACCCGCTTTTAAGCGGGAATATAGATATTCGATACCTTAATATTAACTATACTTATTAATATTAGTAAGACGGCTTACCCTTACTTTAATACCTTCTTAATAACTAGACGCGCGTTAGTCGGCAGAAAAGTATAAGTAGTAGCGCCGTATAAAAAAGATAATAGGTTAAAAAGCCTAGTAACGGAAAGCAAGGGATAACTATAATAGCGGTAGTAAGCAGGATATAATATCTTGCTTATAAGCGGCTTATAAAGCGAGTAAGTAATACGGGAAATTTAGCGGAGGATTAAAAACGGCGTAAAAAGGTAAGTAAGATAATAATATAAAATAAGGCCTAAATAAAGCTAGTCTTTTATAACGTATCCTGCTAAGGAATTTAAGCATTCTTTAGCGCGGAGACTTCTTACTACTTAATAAGTGCTTAAACGCACGCCTTAAAGGAAAGTCGGAAAACTTTACTATAAGTTTTAGCTAGACGCGCTAATCGCCTCGATAAAGATAAAAACGCATAACTAAACATAAGGTAAGGATTTATAATAAAAGCCGCTTATTAACTATCTTAAGCTGCCTAGTTACTATTAGCTAGATAGGCCGAAAAAACTATTAAAAAGATAAGGATAGCATACTATTAATATAGTATAAAGACGCTATTATAAAGCTATTACTTAGCGCCCCCTTTACTTTATTTTTACTTTAAACTAATAAGGATATTAGCTTTTCTTTCTTCCTTAAGGGAGCTATTATAAAATTTAAATAGCTATGCTTAAACTCTTTATTTTACTCTTAAAGAGCCTTATAAAACCCTGCGATAAGAACGCTTAAAGCACGTACTATAAAAGCTTACTTAAGGAGATATAATAAACATTACTAGTTAAACCCCGCTAAGGTTTCTAAGATATAATTATAAAGGGTTAAGAGCCTACTTAACTATAGTTTATAACGTTTAACTATAGTTTATAATATCTTTAACTATAAAAGATACTATAAAAACTACTAAGCGGATTCCGCTAGTATCCTTAAGGGATATTTAAGGATTTCCGCGGGATATCCTAACTATACTTTAACCTGTTTTTAACTAAGGAAGCACCTTAAAAAATATAGGATAAACCTTACCGCGATTTTTAAGGGATATTTAAGGATATTTAAAGGATTTCCTTAACTATAGTTTATAGTATTTCTAACCGGGCTTATACTTAGTTTATTAAGCGATTTTATAAGGATATTTATAGTTTATTTACGCACTAATAATAAATAAAAAGATAGTATAGTTAAAGATCCTTAAAATTAGCTTAAAGAACTAAGTATAAAGTAGCTAGCTATGCCTTAAAGAATAGATAAGCTTTTTACTATTTTTAAACCTCTATATACGTTTATATATAGTAATTAGTTTGTTATACCGGCCTAACTAGTATTAGTAAGGTAGTTAAGAAGCCCCTTCGATATTAAATTTAGAAGGGTATAAAAGAAAATTAAGTTAGTAAAATCATCCTTAATAAGGAAAGTAACCTTCTTTTTATTATCGGAATTTAGTAGCAAAAAGAGGTTGTAAAAATTCTAATACAAAGGCCTCGTAGCCTTCGTAAATAATTATACTTATAATATAATTCTCTTAGCTTTCTTAAGCTTATAAGGCTTATAGTTAAGGATAGTAAAAGATATAAAAATAGATATACTTTTATTAAAAGGGGTCTTTCGCAACGCCTGCTCGTTAAGGTGCCTTAGTCTCTTATACTAAAGCTAAAAAAAAGGAAGAAGAAGTAGTTTTAATAAGTTCTTTTTTTTTCCGGAATAAAAAAGGAGTTATATAAAAAGGAAGAAGAAGAAAAGGATAAAAAAGAAATTAAGGTAAAAGAAAAGCTGCTTTTATTTCGTTATATTCTATAACGTATTAATTATATAAAAGCTATGTTTTATAGACTTTCTTAGTAGTAGTAAAAATACTACTTAATTAAGGATTTTAGTAGATTTTTACTATTTATAATTTTAGTAAAGAAGTAACGCTTATATAAAAAGTTAGTATAAAGGCAACGTTATTTAACTAAAATAATCTAGTAGAAATTCGTATATAGACGGTGCCGTATCTAAGGATTAAAGACTATCCGGAGCTTACTAAGACTAAGGCTTACGTTAGTATATAATTTAAGAAGCGGTCTCGGGCATTATAAATATATTTATTAAATCCGCAATTAAAAATAAATAAGTTTTTTAATAAGTACGTTTATTTACGTACTTATAATATAGTAAGAAGGGCTGTTTTAGCTGCGGCTACGGCTTATACTAATATATTTATTAAATCCGGGTTTTGCGAGGATTTAAAATCCGATTAAAGATTTACGGAAGCGGATTTATATTTCTTAGCCTTATAAAAGGCGTTTTTAACCAAGGCTTTATTATAAGGGATAGTAAGGAATTCGTTAATTGTCTTTTATATTTCTTTATTTGTTTTGTAGCCGTTTAGTCGTAATTTTTCGTTATAATAAAAACAGTTTATATAATAATACCGTTTTTTATAATAGTAAAAAGGCAAAAAAAGGGCTAAAAAAGAAGAAGGGTCTTTATAAAAGTAGCCTTAAAAAGTAGTAAAAAAGGTAGATTTCGATTTCTTTGTTAATTTCGTAGCTTATTGCCTTTTAAGAATCTCTAAAATTTTAATACCGTTTAAAAAGGTGTCTTACTACCCGTTTTTATTCTATCTTACTTCGTTGTTTATTTAGTTAATATAATAATTAGTTAAGAAGCTATTAAGGCTAGAAATAGCCTTTAAAAAGCTTTGTATAGGGCGTAGGTTTTATACTTCTAAAAGCTGCGTTCTTTTTATATCTATTAAAGAATTTTACTAGTTTATATTTTAAGTAGCTAAGTTAGTTTTATTTAGTAAAGATAAAATCTTCTGAAAATTTCTAAAGACTTCTTTTTCCTTATTTTACGTTAAGGGCTATACTTATCTTTATAGTAAGGAAAGCTTAATAAGAACATCGTAAATATTTATAATCGTAAAATAGTATTTTCTAAAGTTTTTTTTATTATATATTACTATAAAGTAAAAAGGGACTTTTTTTAGTATTTATAGCTCTATAAATTAGTTTAATACCTTATATAAAGTACCTTATAGGTTTTTAAATTATAAATAGAAAGGTTAGTAATTTTCTTTACTTAAGGATTTACTTATAAGATTAAGGGTTCCTTAAGAAGCCGTAAAAGGGGCTTTTTTAAGGTAATTAAGGGATTGATTTAATCCTAAATTTTGTAGGAAATAGCGTATTTTTATATCGATAAAATCTAAAGTTCTTAGTTAAATAAGCCGTTTAAAACGGTTCCCTTCGAAAAGCTTGCAAAGTTTATTATTTTAGTAAAAGGGGAAAATAAGGCGGCGTAAATAAAGGTGCTTTTATATATAATTTTCCGTAAAGAGAGCGTTTTTTACTCTTAAAGAGCGTAATTAACTAGTAGGGGCGTAATAAAATAAAGGTGCCGCAATAACTATTTCTTTCTTTTATATAAAGCAAAAACAAACTAAGCTTATAACTCTTAAACGTAAAAAAGGCCTATTTAAAGCATTTAGTAAGAGAGTAATTTATATAAAGAGAATTAGCTCGTAAATAAAAAGTAGGAATAGGTTATTAAGTAGTAAAACTCTTATTTTATTATTTTAATAGCTAATTAATAGCCTATATATAATAAGAAGTAATTTAAAATAAGTAAGGAAATAATAAATAGTTTAATAAATAATAAAAAATAATAAATAGTTATTATTAAAAAGGAGGTCTATAAAAAGTCTATATAAAGTCTATATACTTAAGGGTAAAATAGCCTTTAGTTTATACGTAGCTAAAAAATTAAGGGAAGCCTTAAGGAGGCTAAAATTAAAGGAAGCCTTAGTAAGGCTTATGTTACTGCTTTTACTACTACTACTATTACTACTACTACTACTGCTACTACGATTATTACTACTACTACTATTGCTACTACTACTTTTACTACTGTTAGTTATAGTGTATTTACTACTATATTAAGGAATAGATATAATACATAATATAGAGAAGCCGTTAAAGTTAAAAACAGATGCTTTTAATTTTATATTAAGCGCGTAGTTCAGCTAGCGCGATAAAAATAATATTCTGAAACCTATAGCGTTTTATTCGAAAAAGCTACTAAGTATAGAAATTTATTACTCTATCTATAATAAAGAATTCTTAGTAATTATTTATACTTTTAAAGAATTTTAACATTATATCTTTAAGAATAAATATAAACTTAAGGTTTATACGGATTATAAGAATATTAGTTATTCTGCTACGACGTAATAGTTTAATACTAAGTAAATAAGATAGGCTAAATTTCTATTAGAATTTAATTATAAGATTATTTATAAAAAAGGTTCTAAGAATAACTAAGCTAATATAACTAGCTAACGACCGGACCTTAATAATAAAAAAGAGCTATATAAAGAGACCTTATTATTTTTAAATAATAATAGTAATTTAAAGGTAAAGACGTTATATATACTATTTAATATATAAAGAGATCTTATTACTTTAAAAATACTTAAGAATTCTTATAAGAACTTAGATAGGAAAAGATATAAGAATAATAAGTAAGAGAGAAAAGTAGCGTTTTATAAAAATAACCTATTCCTTACTTTAAAAACTAATAAAATAATTATAACGGATTTTTATATATATCTTTAATATAGATATTAAGGTATTACGAAAACATATAATAGTATTAAAAACTATAATAATACTTATAACCTCTATAAGAAATTCTAAAGAGTTATTAAGTTTTATAATATATATAATAAAAGCAAGGCTATATAATATAAGCCTTATAATAACTTAATTCTTTTAGAAGTTTCTTTAAGACCTTAAAACTTTATAGCCTTAGACTTTATTATAAAACTACTAAAGTCTATAAATCCTACAACTAGTATAAAATACGATTTTATGTTAATTATAGTTTATCGTCTTATAAAGTATAGCTATTTTATTTTAACGTATAAAGCTATAAACGTAGAAAAGTTATCTTATACTTTAATAAGAAATATTATAGCTAATTAAGGACTTCTAAGTTTAATTATTTTAGATATAAATCGGAAACTTATTTCGAATTTTTAATAAGGTTTAATATAAGCCTTAAGTATAAAGTATAAATTATCTACTGCTTTTTACCTTATTATAAACGGAATATTAAAACGATTAAATTAAACGCTTAAGTAATACCTTAAAAGCTATATAAATAATTAGTAGGATAATTAGCTTTTTAAATTGCTTTTAGTATAAATAGCATATAATACCTCTTATTTTAAACCTATTAAAAATACTCTAGTATTTACAAATTATAGCTTTATACTAAAAGCCTATAAGTCTTTTTTACTTAAAGAAGTTATAGCTAAGAAGCTATATTAAACTCTTAATAAGCTTATACGGATTTATAAAAATAAAATTAAAATATATTACTAAGAGAATATTCTATTATTATAATAAGAAGTAGTCTTTTAAACCTTCTTTATTTAAAAGCAATAAAGTATATCTTTTAATAAAGAATCTTAAGACTTATAGACTTAATAAGTCTTTAAATTATAAAAAGATAAGACCTTTTAAAGTTATAAAATAAATAGAAAAAGTTAATTATAAGTTAAAGCTTTTAACTAGTTTACTTATTAACCTTATTTTTTATATTATTTTATTAAAGCTAACTTTATAAGAAGCTAAGGTACTAAGAGAGCTAAACTTAAAAAGAGTTAAAAAGAGCAAATATATAGTAAAAGCTATACTTACTAAGAAAATTAAAAATTAAAAACACTTTTATTTAGTAAAGTAAAAGAATTATCCTAGTTTAGATAATACTTTAGCACTTATAAAGCACTTAAAAAATGCTTTAAGAAACGTTAAGGATTTTAATTAATAAAACCTTTAAGTAAAAGTATTAGCTTTTTTAAGCTAGGATTTCTTTACTATCCTTAAATAGTAAAAGTAAAAGGAAATCTAGTAAGAAAAAAACCTTATAGTTAAGTCTATATAACTTAGTATATATCCTTTTTAAGATAGGATTCTCTTTATTTAAAGACAGATTTACTAAAGATAAAAATTAGGATTTTCTTTAAAGAATTCTTAAGGTTACTCTCTTTAAAGTAGGATTTTTTTAATGATCTTACTATATTTTTAAAGGTAAAAAAGAACCTTAAAGATAAGAACGTTTATCTTTCTTAGTTTAAAAAGACTTTAAAAAGGGGAATATATAACGGAAACTCTATTTTATTAAGAATCCTAAGTACTAAAAGCATTAATATTTAGTACGGTAAATACTACTAAATATAATAAAGTAATTAGTAAAATAGATACTACTAGTTATAAGTTATAACTATTAAAGTAAATATTAGTAGTTATAAGGAGAGACGATATAGCTTAATAGTTAGAAACGGCTAGTATTAGCTATAAGTAGTATAGGTTAAATACGCTTATAATTAACTAAAGCTAGCTTTAGCTAGTAATAATATTAGTATTAAATAAATTAACTAATACCTTATATAATTAACCGATACCTTATATAAAGCTAAAGTAAAAGGCTTTCTTTTAAAAGAAGATAAATTTTTTTAAAAGGTTTTAAGATAAGAATATTTAGTCTTATAAGCTAGTTATAAGTAATAAAGCGTATATTACTTATAAATAGTAATAAAGATAGCGTAAGCTATTTTTATTTACTAAAAAAGTAGTTTAGTAACCTTATAAGTTATATAAGGTATAAGTTATAGATTAGTATATAAAAGCATATAAAAGCATATAAAAGGAAAACCTTTTAATAGCTTTAAAAAAGTATAAAAAGAGGTCTTTCCTCCTTTTTCCCTTAACTCCTTTCTTTTCCTTTTTTCTTCTTTTTAGCTAGTTTTAACCTAAGAAATTTGTATAATAAGATACCTTTACTTTATTTTATTTAATAGTCTATACTAAGTCTTCTTCTCCCTTTTAACTATAATTTATAAACTTAATAAATTACGCTAACTTACTTATTTTAGTAAAAGATAAGTAGTTTAGTAATACCTTACTAGTTAATAGTAATAAGTACGCTAAGTTTAAAGGCAGCTTATTATATAGCCGCGCTTACTATTTAATGTTTTAAAGCTTAGCGTTATTAGTATTTATCTTCTTAAGGAAGTCTTTTTAATACTTTTATCTTATATTATATATAGCTCGCTTTTAAACTATAGCCGCTTTTTATAGCGCTTTTTAATTTACTTAAGTTTAGTGCCTCTTATAGTATCTTTAAGCCCTCTTTGCGGTCTAAGTAGCTTAAGCCACCTTAAGGGTAAACTATATATTACCCCTTAAAACTGCTTGCTTTTAATACGGGACTATTATATAGGCGATTTTATTAAGGTCGTCGTATAAGCTATCTATTTCTATATTAATATCCTATAAGCTATAAAGTATAAGCTATTATATCTTAAGCTAAGATAAGGTTTTTACTTTAACCTTTTTTTTCTACCTCCTTTTACCTTAGCGTAGTAAATACCTCTTTTAGCTTTAAGCTTATTTTAAACGAGACTACTTATAGGATATAGTTAAACTCCGCAAGGTCTAAGTTTAAGTAAAGAAACTATATAGCTATCTCCGCTATAGCTTATATAAAGTTAATTATGCTATCCTTATACTTATAAAAAAATATATATATATATCCGCTTTTCTATATTACTAGCTTAAGCTTAAGCCGCGCGGCCTCCTTAATAAAATATTCGACCTTATTAAAAGTTTAATTATAAGCGTTTTAAAGCGGGTAGTAGATATTAAAGTCTTAAATTAAGATTAGCGGGCCTTAGTTATTAATCTCTTTTAAAGCCTTAGCTAAGCTTATCTATATTTCTTTTAATTATAAGTATAAAGACCTTAACCTTATACTATTATTAAAAGTTATTTCTTTTTAATTATATTTAGTTTATAGTATTTACGTCCCCGCGTTATACTTCTTATAAATATATATCGTATTATAGCCCTCCTTATAAACTAGCTAGTATAATACGCCTCTTAAAGCTAAGGCCTTTAAGCTATATATTTTCTTTATCTCTTAAAGTACTATTATATTATACTTAGCGCGGTAGCTAAAAGCTAGTTATACTAGCTTATACCTTTTTTATATATTTTAATAAAAGACCTTTAATTTTATATATAAAAGGTTAAAGTAAAGTTCGTTATTTAAGATAAAGTAATAGCTTAAGTTAAGAGTAACGTGCTTTATTACTTTATATATTGTTTAATACTAAAAACTCTTCGCAAACTAAACACTCGCCCGCAGCGGGTACGCATCGCGTCTAAAACTCTTACTAATAATAAGAATTAATTCGGCGGTATTAGTTACCCCCTTTAAGACGATATCGCAACGTGGCCGGGGGACGCGGGGGCGAGGGGGTAGTCCGCCTCGTACCGGCATCGATCGTAGCGCTTAGCGCGACGAAATGCCCCTAAGCTTTACGCACCTAGATAGAGAGCCGAATATACCTAAACGAGACGACGGCGCGTAGCCCGGCCGGACTATACGCAATACTAACGAAAAGAAGGCCTATAACGAAATCGCGGGTATAGTCCCGTATATATAGTTCGACTAAGTATAGGTAGTAGTCGAAACCCTCCTCCGCTTTAAAGAGCGCGCTAAGAGCGCGCCGACTATAGTGCGGGCTAACCTCGGGCTCTATAAAGCTATTTAAAGCGCGATAAAAGAAGCTATTTACGAGGAACTAAGATAAGGCCGAGCTTAGGGCCCGGGGGGAGGACCTAAAATAACTTAGGTAATAGTAGTAGTAGGCCTTAAAGGGCCGGCACGATATAACGTAAAGATAAAGCCGGTCCCGCCCCGGTATAAACGCGAGCTAGTAGTAGTCTTAATAAGAGCGACGCCGGATATCCTAAACCGCAAGCCGAAGGATATAGTAAAAGCAATTAACGTAGCGCTTAATATCTCTTCCGCTATAGCAGTAAAACGCCTCTTAAGCGGGGATATCGCGGTAACGTTTAACACGGCGGCACGACCTTACTAGCAAAACTAAGATTAAGTAAGGAGTATCTTTAAACCGGAGGCGGCGATAGCGTATAAGGCCTATATAGTAATTATAAAGAATATCCTTATAAGGGTCTTTAAGACGGATAAGACGCTTTTAATTAAGGAGATCGCTAATATTAATAAAGTAAAAGTTATATAGTCGCGAGTAATATGCCCCTAAACTAAGACCTTAACGGCTATAACCTTTATTATTAGCGTAAGTAGCTTAGCGGAGGCTAATAAGCTATGCGATATAAGCTTATTCCTTAAGGCTTAGATATTCCGATACGAGCTATACGATAATTCGGTTAAACCTACTTAATACTATAACTACTATAAATACGGGTATATTGCTAAACGTTATACCTTAATATAGCTTTATGCTTACTATAAGGGGACTTTATATATAAGCGGCGAGGATAAGTACTGCGTAAAGAAGGGCGAAATTCCTTATAACTACGTATCTTATAGCGGGCAGCACTTAGCGTAGTCCCGCACCTACTTTATAGCGGTAAAAGCCTAGGATAAAGTAAGGGACTACTACTTAAACCGCCCGTAACGCTTTATTAGTACTTATAGCTAACCGGACCCTTAAATCCCCCTCCCCTCTATAGAGGATTAAGGGCCTACTTTATTATAAGCGCGGAAACGCCTTAAGCGGCCGAGAAAAGACGGATAGACGCCGTCGGCCTCGCCGGCTAAGGTATAAGCAGTAAGCACTAACTTAAGTAATATTAAACGCTATATAAGATAATAGAGCGTATCGCTCTTAACCCGGGCTATTACCTTATCTTAAATAATAAACTTTACCTTAACCCCTTATATATAAAATTAAAGATCCTCTATTAAAATATATAGAAAAGATATAAGCTAGCACGACTAGCCCTTAGCTACCGCGCTAAGTACGATATAATAGCGCTTTAAGAGATAGAGAAAATATAAGGCTTAGGGGCCTTACCTTTAAAGGGCGCACTATACCGGCTAGTTTATAAGGAGGGCCGCAACGCGATATATATTTATAAGAAGCACGATATAGGGACGTAAATACCTTAAACCGGATACGACTAAGGGGAGATAACCTTTAGCGATAGCATAAGGTTAAGGTCCTTATACTCGCTATTAAAAGGAATTTAGATAGGCCTAGCTAAGGCCTTAAGTAAGGTTAATAGCTAAGGCCTGCTAGTTTTAGTAAGGGACTTTAATATCTATTACCCGCTTTAAGACGCCTATAACCGGACTTCCGATAAGGTAGAATAGTTCGTTAAGGAGGCCGCGCAGCTCCGGCTTAAGCTAGCCACGCTAAGAGGGGAATATACACGTTTCTTCTATAAATATAAAGATAGCACGATTAACCTTATATAAGCTACGACGGAAACGGCTATATAGTTTATTAGCCTAAACCTAGACTTTATAAGGTCCGACTATATCCTATAAGTAGTCTCGTTTAAGATAGGCTTTAAGCTAAAGGAGGTATTAGCTACGCTAAGGTAAAAGGAGGCGGAAAAGAAAAGGGTTAAGGCGGAAACCCTATCCTAGCTTAAGATATAATAGCCTACGCTTTATAGCCTATAAGAGATCGATACGGAAATAGATAGCTTATATAACGATCTTAATAAGATTGCCCGCGCGATAGTCCCGCACTAGAAGCAAGCGATCTTAAGGGGCAATATATAGTTTACCCCGGAGGCGACTTAAGCTACTTAAGCTACGAAAAGGGCCTAAAGATACTATAAGGGATATAGGACTTAAGTAAACTAAGAAGCGCTATAAAAAGCGGCTATAGCTTAAAAGCGAGCTATACATAACGTAAGATAGGAATATTAAAGAGACTTCCTTAAGGAGATTAGCGCTAATAATACTAAGCTATAAAACATTAAACGGTAAGCGCGGCTACGTAGTAAGCTACCCTTAGACTTAGCGTACCTACTACTATTAATAAGTAAGGGCTATAAATATTAACTAACCTTTAACTTTAAAGAGAAAGCTTAACTCTTAGCGGAACGATTTTTTTTAGCCGAAGCCGCAATGCTTTTAAGACCTCCTTAGCGCGCGGCTAAGAAAGAACTCTTTATAAAACGGCGTATCGACCTTATAGATATATCTTAAGCAAAAGGTAAAATAGCGAGTTAGAAAGTAGTAGGCTTAAACGGAGTTCCCCTTAGCTTTTTTAAGCTTTACGGCCTAGCGCTCTTAGCCCGGCTAGCGATAATCTTTACGGCCTATATAAAGATATCGCACTTTCCGACCCGGTTTTAGTCTATAAACGTAGTAGTGCTAAGAAAACTAAAGAAGAAACCCGGGGTATACCGCACTGCTAGGGGGTAAAGACCTATTTCCCTCTTACCGACAATAAGTAAGATCTTAAAGTAGATTCTAGCTTAAAGACTCGCGACTATAGCGGAAGCGAACGGGGTCTTACTTAAAAGATAGTTCGGGAATAAAAAGGAGAGGTCTATAAAGGCAGCAATACTTTAAGTAACGGAATTAGTACGCGTAACGTAAGCTAGAAAAGGGATCGTATTATTCCTTTAACTTAATATTAAAAGGGCCTTTAATATAGTTAACTATAAGAAACTCTTAAAGGAACTTACCTTTTAAGGCTACCTTAGGTAGTTTATAAGGCTAGCTTATAGCTTTATAAATAAACGCTACTTAACCCTTTATTTCGATAGAAAAAAGGCTATATTAGTCCGAATTACTACTAAGGTCCCTTAAAGCTCGCCGCTTTCCTTAATCCTATTCCTTTACTATATAATACCCCTTTACGAAAGATTAAAAAAGCTAAAAGGAGTTTATATTATCGGTTTCGCCGATAATACGAATATCCTTAGCGTTAGCCTTAATAAGGGATCGATAATAGCGCGGCTCGAGGCGGCTTAAGAAGTATACGCTATATAAGTAAAGGAGTTCGCGGTAAACTTTAAATCTTTAAAAAGTAAGCTTATTTACTTTACGAGAAAATATAAGGCGATTATAACCCCTATCCGCCTTAAGGCCGCTACGATAGTGCCGGTTTAAGACGCTAGGCTTTTAAGGGTATAAGTAGACTATAAGCTTAAGTAAAAAGCATACCTTAATAAGTTACGCGCTAAGCTAAAAAGGCAGAACCTAGCCCTTATAAAGCTCGTAGCGTCTATATAAGGATATACCTTACTTAAGGCCCGGGAAGTTTATAGTAAAGTCGTCCGTTCCCTTATAGTATATGTTATAGTTACGTTTTATAAGATAACTCCGGCGGACGGAAAGCCCCGCGGGATAGCCGCGAAACTAATATAAGATTAAACTACCTACCTCCGGATAGTCGCGGGAGCCTACCGGGCTACCTTAGTCTACTAGCTTAAAGCTAAAACCTAAGTCCCGCTAATCGACCTCTACCTAAACTAAAGAATAGCTAATACCCTTAAGAGATTAAAAGACTCCGGAATCCTAAACTAAATCTAACGCGCGTCTATATTAGTAGCGAGACTACTCCGGCAACGCAAACGACGACTAAGGCGGCCTATGCCCTTAAGATTACCGCTCGCGGAGGCATTAAGGGGGGTATAGTCTTAAGTTAAGTCTAGCGAGCTCTAAAAAAAGAAAAGGATAAAGGAAATCCTCTTCGAAAAATAGGCTAAATAGTAAAGCTTAAGGGAGGAACTTATTAAATAGCGCCGGACTACGCTTTACCTTACCGACTTACCGCCTTAGTTCGATAAGGCCGTAGCGCTTAACTATTATAAGGCGTTGCTTAAGTACTTAAGCTCTACGATTACTTAGATATAAACCGGAGTAATAAGCCTTAAAGATTTCTTATTCCGCCGTAATATACTTAAAGTAGTATCGCCCCTTTATAACTACGGGCAACGGCGGGATATTATTTACTACGCGATAATAAGCTATAAGCTAACTAGCGAAGTAAAGGGGACGCTACTATAGCGGATCCGCAATACGGGCAAGGTGCGGGCGAAGCTTTAAAAATAAGAGATAGCGGCTATGCTAGTAAGATAGTTCTTAGGCTTAAGGCGCCTATAATAATTCGATCTAGTAATATAACTATACTAAGGGGAAGATAGGGTATACGCGGCGGCTCTAGCTATACCTTAGTTAAGAGGGGATATATATTAATTAGATCGTCCCCCTAGCTCGCCTTAAAGGGATAACCTACTAATATAATAAACGCTACGAAGCACTAAAACGCTAAAACCTCCCCCTCTTAAGACCTTACTTAGCTTATAAGGCCCTTACCGGACTTACCTTAAGCTAGCGCTTTAGCTAGCTTCTCCTCCCGATTCCCCCTTTTAATACTACCTTTTTACTTTAATTAATATCCGAGCTTATTATTATCGTCCCCGGCGCCGCGCTAAGTGCGACTAAAAGTAATAGCAGACTTCCCCGTTTAAGGAGTGCTATAAGAACGCCCTACTTAGCTATAACTATAAGTCGGAGTAACTAGTGCCCTCCCCGTCCCGCGCTTATAGCGACTTAAGGTCGCGGCGGGAGTAAATATAAAAGAAGTTATCCCGCTAGTAGCCCGCTAAAGCGTCTACTTCGGGGCCTATAAGGTTCCCGCTATTAGCGTCGAAGGCGGCACGAGACTAAGCTAAGTAAGGCGACTTAAATAATACTTAATCGACTAAGCGGAATTAAGCATTATAAGAAAATTAAGGGGAAGAGACCCCGCCTTATTATAAGCGAAAAACTAAAAGTACTTAAGGTTTAAGCTAAGGTCTTTAGTATCCCCTTCCTTACTAGCTAGGTTAAGAGCGTAGACGGCATAAACACGCTTTAAGGCGGGGACCGCGGGGCTATTAGCCCCGGAGGCACTGCTTTTAAAGAGGCTATAAGCCCGCTTCGGTATAGGCGGGGGGACGTTACGGCCTACGGATAAGCTAGGAGTAGGAGAGGCGAGGAGTAATATAAGGTTGTCGTTATTATCGCTATTACCGCCGCTCTTATAGTTAGAAACGATAAAGACTAAGTTAAGACTAAGTAAGGGGCTATCCCCGTCTTTAAGGACCTCGGTCTTAGCTTTATTAGCGTCGTTATCGCTCTTATCTAGCTCCTCCTTTAACTTATTATTACTAACGTTAAGCTTAGGCTCCTTTAAGTCGGATATAACGTCGGCCTTAATAGCCTTTCCTTTACCCTTACCTTTAAGCACTCCTTTATACTTAAGCTCTTAAGCGAGAGCGGCGCGCTCTTAAGCATAGGCCTTAGCGAGAGCCTTAGCTTAGGCCTTCTTCTTAGCCTTAGCTTTAGCCTTAAAGTCCTTTAAGACGATAAGAACCTTAAGTAGTAAGGGCTTAAGCGGTGCGAGGGCAGTATAAGCACGCGTAAGGTCTAAGTCGGGCAAACGACCCTTAAAGGCGATATCTTAGCCCTTATAGCTATTAAAGCTAAGGTAGTTAGCTACTATAAATAGCGTATTCTTTATGCTTTTTAGGTTCCGGGCTATAGCGTAAACGGTTTAGTAGATAACTATAACGGTGCCGTTAACCTTATTAGCGAGCTTAGCATTAGCCTTATAAGCCGCGCGCGCGTTATTAATAAAGCGGCTAAGAGTAAAGGCGAGTAGCTTAACGTTTTCGTTAAAGGAAGTAGGACTAAAAGGAGCACTAAATATAAGAGCCCGTGTTATAGTAGCGCCGGCACGCTACTAAAGCTTTATCGCTACGGAGGCGAGCTTTATATATATAAAGCGCTTAATAGGCCGACCGGATTTATATAACTCCTTTTAAGCGGCGTAAAGCTTACGGGCCGTATCCTCGCTTATAGTAGTAAGCTATAAAGGGGATTAGCTAAGGTATATAGGTAGGTTTAACGCGAGACTACTTACCCGGAAATAAGATTAGTTACTTAAGGAGCACGCAATATACGCTTTTATAAAGATAGCTAAAAGAGGATTAGCTATATATACTATACGCGCTTATATAGTAAATATAACTTAAATATATATAGGCTTAGTTTTAATAGCCCCGGAAAACTATAAGCGTATTATTGCTTAATAAATAACCTATATATATATAATAAGGAATTTTACGCTCGGTACTACGATAAGCTTAAGCCTCTTTATCCTCGGTATCTTTACTTAGTAGTTTAAGGAGTAGACTTATATTAAAATTAAAAAAAGTAACTTTCTTCTTTAGTATAGTAGTAATAAAGATAATAAGTACGATAATAAAGGAACGGCGGGCACGCGAATAAAGCGGGGCGGTAAGTATATAATAAGCTTATAAGAAAGATAAGCGCGTCTTTAGAAAAAGGAGAAAAAGTATAAGCGCGCGCGCGCGGTAAGTAAGAAGCTTTATCTTTAAAGCTAAGCGCGGGATTAGTAACTAAGCGGCGCGAATAAATAACGGTCCCGATTAAGAATATACGCATACGGCGGGGCGCCGAATTCCTATTAGCGGGGACTACTATAGGCCTACTCTTTAAAGGTCGCGCTACCCGCGGGAGGGGAGCGGGTCGAAATCCTACTTACCCCTCCCGCCCCCGTATTAAGAAGGTAGATAAGGGGGATAGGAGAGGGTCTACTACCTATACCTTAGGCTTAAAGCGCGATGCTTTAGACCGCGGGCCGCTTAGGTTAGTAGCGGCCCCGGCCTTGCTAAGCCGCGTTAAACTACTTAGTAAGCGGGATATACTCGCGGCGGAAAGCGCACTCCCTTTTTCCTTATATAAAGTTATAAGACCTTATATAAGGCGGACTAAGCACGAATAAAGGGAGGTTTTACTTTAAGCACTCCGGTTTTTCCCTTTTATTTATAAATATCGAATTTCTAAAAACTTAAATTAAGTCCTTAGTATAAACTTAATAATAATAATAATAATATCGTTTAATACTACTTAAGTTAGCGCTTACTACTTAAGCTTTAGCTAGCGGGGCTAATAGCGTTTACTTATCCTTTCTTAATCGCTTAAGGCGTTTTTATATTAATAATAAAGCGGGCTTATAGTCTTTTATAAAGGGAAGGGGGATTTAAAGGTTTAATTAGCCGTAAGTGCTAGTAAAGCATTATAAGCGGTTTAAGTAATCGTTCTTTACTTTATTTTAAGCTTTTACCGCTATAAAATAAGTGCGAGACTATACTAAGTGCTGCTTATTATAAGATATATAGTTATAAAGGATTTCGCCCTTTTTTATATAGTACTTATCTTTACTACTTATATATAAAGTCTCTTTATAATAAGCGTAAAGCTATATTAAGGTATAACGTTTAGCAATATGCTTATATTTATAATAGTTATAGTATTAAGTAAGCCGGACTAACTTATTATATAGCTTATATTAAAATATCTAGGCCTTAAAGAATAACTTTATATAATATAGCTTATTAGCCTCCGCTAAGCTACTTATACTTATAATAAGGATTATAGCTATAAAGGTCTTAGTCCGGAGTTATATTACTTATGCTTATATAACTTTTACTTTATTAGTATTAGCAATCTCCTTAATTAAAAGCGTCTTATTTATCCCGAAGACCCTTACTAAGATATTCTTCGCGATTACTATATAGAACTTACGCGCTATTACCGCCTTTAGCTTAAAAACGCTTTTTACTTAGTCTTAGTTTTACTAATAAAGCTATGTCGCTATATTTAACGTTATTATAATATCCTTATTTTAAATGCGCCTCGCTACTATAATAAAGAAGATATAAACCTTTATATTAAAATACCTTTTAAATATTTATTAGAAAATATAGCTACTAAGAAAAACTATTAAACTTATAGTTAAAAGAATTTTTAAATTAATTCTTTTAGTCTTTTTAAATAAAGTCTATTTTTATTATTAAGAAAGCTTATAAAGTTATTTTTTAAGATCTATATATTAAATTAATAAAATTTTTTACCTTTATATACTTAATAGTTTAAGATAGCCTGATTTTATAAATAAAACCCTTTATAATTATAAAGTTAACTTAAGACGCTTTAAAACTCTTTTTTAACTTAGTAAATTTTATATTAAACTTTCTTTTTATAAGAGAATTATTTAATATTACTTTAAAAACTAAACTTTAATTAAAGTATACTTAAAAAAGTTAAAAAGCTTTTTTAAAATCTAAATACTTTATAAATTAAGATCTTTAAAGTAGTAATTATTACTTAAATTTTAAAATACTTAATAGTTCTTTATCTAGCTTAATTTAATAACTAATATTTCTTAAGCTTTTTAAGGCAACGCTTAAGCTTATACTTTAAAGTTATCTTTTTTAAAAAATAATAAGTTTAAAAGAATTAAAGCTTTAAAAAGTCCCTTTTTTAAATAGCTACTTATTTTATATAGTAAAAAGCCCGCTTTTTAAAAAAGAAATAAAGAAAAAAGACTATATTATAAAAGACTGCTTTTAGTTTACGAAAAATAAAGAAAAAGTAAAAGTAGTACGTTTTAAACCTAAAGTTTTTTTTAAAGGCCCCTTTTAATTAAACCCTCTTAAAACTATTTAAATAAGAATAATAACTATTTTATACTTATACTTCCTTTTAACGTCTTCTTAAGAAAAGGTTTAGTTACTAGAAAATTAGTTATTAAAAGTTAAAGAAAATAGGTTTCCTCCTTTAAAAAGTCTTTTACCTTTAAAAAAATACTAAACGTTTTAAATTTCTTAGCTTAAGTAAATAACCCTCTTTTTATAACTTTTATAACCTTTATACTCTTAATACATTATATACTTTTTATAAAAAGTAAAATATACTTTCTTATAGCTTATATACTTAGTATATTACGTATAGCTTATAATATAAATACGCTAAAAGACTTATTAAATCCGCTATATAATTTTACATATTACATATATTCTTTTGCCTTATATAACGTATATATAAGTAAGATATAAGCAGAATAGATAAAGGGATATATAGAGATTATAAATAGAATCTTAAGAATTTATACTAAGTCGCCGCGCTACTTTATATTCCTTATAAAATTAATTCCTAGGCTTACTAAGACAATATAAGCTTATATTTAGCTATAAGCTTATTATATAAAGTTAAATTAAATAGGCGGCTTTTCTCTTAGTTACTTAAGTTACTTTTAGCCTTAAAATTATTAATAATACAAGGTCTTAATACCCTTTTTACTTTAGTTAGATTTTTAATCTTTATATATATATAACTTAGTTAATTTTTTACTTCTTTATATACTTTTTATACTCTTATAATCTATTAACTTATACTTACTTACTAACTTTATACTATGTTTATTTTGCTTTTTAAGTCTTTTTATACTTTTAAAAATACCTTTTTATACCTCTTTTATATATATTTTTAAAAGAGAAAAACAAAGCTAATATTAATAATATTATAATACTTTTAAAGCTTTTTATTTTATTTTATAACTTATTTTAAAGGGAAATAAAAATATTAAAAATTTAGAAAAAAAGAAATATATATTATTATTACTATTATTATTAAGTTTTTACTAAGGACTTAATTTAAGTTTTTAAAAATTCGATATTTTAAATAAAAAGGAAAAACTAAAGCGCTTAAAGTAAAACCTCCTTTTATTTACGTTTAGTCCGCCTTGCGTAAAGTCTTATAACTTTATATAAAGAAAAAGGTATGCTTTTTACCGCGAGTATATCTTACTCGCTAAGTAGTTTAACACGGCTTAAGTAAGCCGGGGCCGCTTTTAACTTAAGCGGCCCGCGGCTTAAAGCGCTATGCTTTAAGCTTAAGGTATAAGTAGTAGCTTATTTTTTATCCCCTTCTTAACTTAACCCTCCTTACATATAGTTAAGAGGGTAAGTAAGGCTTCTTAGCTTACGTCCCTCTTATAAGTAGCGCGGCCTTAACTTATTATAAAAGTAGGCTTATAATAAGGCCCCGCTAATAAGAATTTAGCGCCTTATAGCGCGCGAGTATTTTTAATCGGGCTTATTATTTATTCGCGCCTCTTAGTTACTAATCTTATACGCGGCTATAAGAATAAGACCTCTTATATACCGCGTTCGCTTATATACCCTCTTCTTTTTTTACTAAAAACGCGCTTACTTTCTTTATAAGCTTATTACGCTACTACTACTACTAACTTATTTTTATTATATACTAGCCGCTTTACCTCCTTTATATTATCGCCGTTATTATTAATATACTAAGAAAGAAGGTTATGTTTTTTAATCTTAATATAAGTCCGCTCCTTTAGCTACTTAAAAACGATACTAAAGATAAGGAGGCTTAAGCCCGCTATAATACTAAATATAAGATCCCTTACTATATATATATAAGGCGCTTATTAAGCAACGATATATATATAGTTTTCTAAGGCTATTAAAATTAAGCTTATATATATCTTAGCTATATTTAATATATAAGCGCGTATAGCTTATATTACTAACCTTCTTTTAGCTGTTTTTATAAAAGCATATATTACTTACGCTTTAAGTAACTATTTTTATTTTTAAGTAAGTAGCTTTATATTAAACCCGCTTTTATTCCTTTAGCTAACCCTTTTATAGCTTACTACTATTAATAAGGACGCGGCTTATAAGCTTTATACCGCTTAAAAGAAGTTATATAAGTCTAGCCGGCTTATTAAGCGTTCTTTATATATAAAGCTCGCCTCCGTAGCAATAAAGCTTTAATAGCGCGCTAGTACTATTATAGCACAGGCTTTTATATTTAGTGCCGCCCTTAGCTTAACTACTCTTAATAAAAACGTTAAGCTACTTACCTTTACCCTTAACCGCTTTATTAACAACGTATATACGGCCTATAAAGCTAATACTAAGCTTACTAATAAGCTTAACGGTACTATTATAGTTATATACTAAACTATTTACGCTATAGCTTAAAACCTAAAGAGTATAAATAATATATTAATTATAGTAGCTAACTACTTTAGCTTTAGTAGCTATAAGGGCTAAGACGTCGCCTTTAAGGGTTATTTACTTAACTTAGACCTTATACGGGCTTGTACCGCCTTTACCCCGCTTAAGCCTCCGCTTTTTAAGATCCTTATTATTTTAAAGGACTTTAAAGCTAAAGCTAAGGCTAAGAAAAAAGCTTAAGCTAAGGCTCTTACTAAGGCTTATACTTAAGAGCGCGCCGCTTTTACTTATAAACTTTAAGTATAAAGGGGCGCTTAAAGGTAAAGGTAAGGGAAAAGCTATTAAGGCCGATATTATATCTAACTTAAAAAAGCTTAAGTTTAATATTAGCAATAAAGAACTAGTAAAAAAAGAAGTAAAAAAAGATAAAAGCGATAATAAGGCTAAGACTAAGGCTTTTATAAATTAAGGTAGCCTTTAGCCCGGCCTTAATATTGCTTTTATTATTTTTAATATTAAAAGCGGCGATAATTATAATAGCAATAATAACTTTACTTTATTTTTTATCTTACTTACTTTTAGCCTAATTAAGGAGCAAATGGGTGCAGAAGAGAGCAGGCTTGTAGCCACGAGTGAGGGGATTATAAAGATGTAAAGGGTGTGCGAAAAGGTAAAGAAATAGGTAAGATGTGTGTGTGTAAGGTTAATGATCTATCTAAGGTAAAGGGGGGACCAAGGCTTCCTTATATAGACAATTCCCAAGCTATAAGTGACTTAAGTGATTTGGAAAAGATCCCCCTATATAGCGCAATCATGCATAGTGGGCTAATAGCTGTTGTTGGGTCAATATTGTATTTGTAAGCCTAGGGATTAATCCCGCAAGGAATACGAGGTGGCGCAGCGACTTGGCACGGATTATGCATATAGTCTCCACACACACCTCTTCCTAATCTGCTCATATCTTGCTTATGTGTGGGTGGAATAATGCAAGAAAATATGTATGGTATGCAGAATTGTATAGCGGATTTAATGTATATTTCAGCGTATTTATGTTATGTGTTATTTATGCTGTATTTAGCCTATAGGCTGCGGGAGAGTATATTTTACTCCTTTATATTACCTTAAAGACTAAGAAAACAGTTATAATAAATTTTTATTCGCACCCTTTATACGGATATTAAGGTATTACGAAAACGTATAATAGGATTAAAAACTATTATAATACCTATAACCTCCGTAAGAAAATCTAAAGAGTTATTAAGTTATACGAAGTATGCAATAAAAGCAAGGCTATACGATATAAGCCTTATAGTAACTTAGTTCCTTAAAAAGTTCCTTTAAGACCTTAAGACTTTATAGCCCTAGACTTTATTATAAAATTACTAAAGTCTATAAATCCTACGACTAGTATAGAATACGATTTTATTTTAGTTATAGTTAATCGTCTTACGAAGTATAGCTATTTTATTTTAACGTATAAAGCTATAGATATAGAAAAGTTATCTTATACTTTTATAAGATATATTATAGCTAATCGAGGACTTCCGAGTTCGATAATTTCGGATAGGGATCGGAAATTTATTTCGAATTTCTAGTAAGGCTTAACGCAAGCCTTAAGTATAAAGTATAAATTATCTACTACTTTTTACCTTATTATAGACGGAATAATAAAACGATTAAATTAAACGATTAAGTAATATCTTAAAAGCTATGTAAATTATTAGTAGGATAATTAGCTTTTTAAATTGCTTATAGCATAGTTAGCGTATAATACCTCTTATTTTAAGCTTATTAAGAATACTCCGGCATTCGCAAATTATAGTTTTACTCTTAAAGCATATAAGTCTTTTTTACTAAAAGAAGTTATAGCCGAAAAAGCTATATTAAACTCTAAATAGTTAATTAGCTTATACGGATTTATAAAATCAGAATTATAATATATTGCTAAGAAGATGTCGTATTATTATAATAAGAAATAGTCTTTTAAACCTTCCTTATTTAAAGGCGATAAAGTATATCTTTTAATAAAGAATCTTAAAACTAATAGACTTAATAAGTCTTTAAATTATAAAAAGATAGGAATTTTTAAAGTTATAAAGAAAATAAAAAAGGTTAATTATAAGTTAGAACTTTTAACTAGTTTACTTATATACCTTATTTTTTATATATCTTTATTAAAACCGACTTTATAAAAAGCTAAGGTAAGAAGAGAGCTAGATTTAAAAAGAGTGAAAAAGAGCGATTATATAGTAAAAACTATACTCGCTAAGAAAATAGAAAATTAAAAACACTTTTATTTAGTAAAGTAAAAAGATTATCTTAGTTTATATTACGGAATCTAGACGGCCACGCCCGGACTCCTTACTTTACTCTTAAGGAAGCCTTACGAAACCCTATAACGGGAACGCTTAGAGCACGCACTACGAAGGCTCGCCTAAGGAGATACGACGAATATTACCGGTCGGACCCCGCTAAGGTTTCCGGGATATAACTACGGATAGTTAAGAGCCTACCCGACTATAGTTTACGACGTATCTAACTATAAGAGATACCGTAGAAACTATTAAGCGGATTCCGCCGGTATCTTTAAGGGATTTTTAAGGATTTCCGCGGGATATCTTAACTATAGTTTAACCCGTTTTTAACTATAAAAGCACCCCGGAAAACATAGGATAAACCTTACCGCGATTTTTAAGGGATATCTAAGGATATTTAAGGGATTTCCCTAATTATAGTCTATAGTATTTCTAATTAAGCTTATACTTAGTTTATTAAGCGATTTTATAAGGATATCTATAGTTTACTTTACGTACTATAAATAGTATAGTTAAAGATCTTTAGAATTAGCTTAAAGAACTAAGTATAAAGTAGCTAGCTATGCTTTTAAGAAATAGATAAGCTTTTTACTATTTTTAAACCCCTATATATATTTACGTGCGGTAATTAGTCTATTATACCGGCCCGACCGGCGGTAATTAGTCCGTAGTACCGGCCTTAATTAGCGGTAATTAGTCCTTAATACTAGCCCCGACTAGCGGTAATTAGTCCGCGCCTTATCCCCTTATCCTTATGCTATAAAGCGTAGTAAATAATAGCAATTCCTACTTATTTAAACGGAAATCCCTTAAATATCCGCTAAGCTAAAAGTAACTATATCGCACGATTAAGTACTTATCCTATAAAAAGTTAGATACTAAACGATATTTTCTTTAGTAAGAAGCTCTTATTAGCCTTTAAGTCTAACCTTAATAATAGGCACCTCTTCCTTAACGCGCTCGTAATAGAACTCCGAGATAAGTAGGCCGTAAGAGCGGAAGAGGCCGCGGCTTACTAAGCATACTAGTTTAATAATCTCCTTTACCCCTTTTTAAGGTACTATAACGCAATAGCCTATAAAGCTAGATAAGACGTAAAACGAGTCCCGCTTAGCTAGGCTAAGACTACTACCCTTTAAGAGGCAATCCGCTTTTAAAATACTAATAAAGGATAGACTATAAAACGATAGAATTTATACGATTAAGTAAACTAAATTTAGTATTACTTAAATAAATCGATTATCCTTTAGATAGAAGAAGTAAGGATAAGCCGACTTTAAAACTATCCGGCTCCTTACTTACTAAATACCCTCCGGATCGAGCCTATAATAAAGTTACTCTTTCCCCGGGACGATAAGCCTAGCGGATATTTCTACCGCGTACTGCTAATAGAATTTAGCTTAAGGGCCTTAACCGGAAATCCGCCTTAAAGGATACCTAGCAGTTTTTTAGTTTAGTATTACCGTTTAGCCTCGTCCGCTATAGCCGCGCTAATTAAGGTATTTTTAAGACTCTTAATTAATAAAAACGAGCTTCTTATACTAAGGGCCTTATAGCGCACTAGATTCCGGGATATATATAAAACGGAAGGTTAAGCGCTTAGTAAAAGTATTAAGACCGAGACCTTAATAATAAGCGATAAGGACGCGGTAAGCGATACCCTTAGTAGGCTAAACCTATTTATACTAAGCGCGTAGATACTAAGACTAAGTATAGCCTTAAGCCCCTTAGTAAGAATAGTAGTAATATCGAACGAATAATTCCTTAGTCTCCTTTAAGCACTAAGAAAAAAAGACGCGCTTACTAAGCCTTAAGAAAAACCTTAACTATAAGCCGAGGATATAAGGAGATTTAACTTATTAAGACCTTTAAAAGCGTCCTTTAACGAAGTCTAAGAAGACGATAAAGCTAGTATATTCCGAGGAGTTAACCGTTTTATCGACTTTATCCGCTAAAACGCTAGTAAAAGCGAGGCCTATGCGGACGAATTAGCTATCTAACTGCCCTCCTTCCTTTAAGGAAGTGCGGCGGAATAGTATTTTAAGGACCTCTCGGAACTATAATAAAAAAAACTTAGCGAGCCCGGTATCGGACTAAGCCGATAGATATCCGCCTTATAAAAACGGTTTAGAATCCGCCTAAATATAGCGATATAAGCACTCGATAAAGAGCACTTTACTATTAAAGATATAGTAGTAAGATCCGACTTTAAGTCTTAAATATTACGCCTACGATATAAAGCTAAGGCCGCGCTTTATTAGCTAGACTACTTAATTATAGTGATTTACTAAAAGCTAAACATCTACCTATAAGAATCCTTATAATGCTTAATAAAGAACGAGGATATTAATAGATAGATTAATAAATACGAGGAAATTCTTCCTTAGCTATAAGTTAAATATACTTAAGGATCTTAAAAGCACTTACTAGCGCGAAAGAAATAGATTTAACCTATTGAAAGGCGAGGGCCGACTAGCCGTACCCTATACGCGCTTAAAGGATAGTCCGGGACGCCCTGGCTATTTATCGAAGGCTCGCCGGGACTAAGGGTTACGTTTTTAGACCGCCCGGTAAGGGCGGATATACCTTAGACCTTATAGCGCTCGCTAAGTTAAGAAAGAAACCCGCTTAAATAGCTAAGAATATAAGTCGAGGTCCTCCGGCTAAAAAGAGAAAGGACTTTTAGGACTATATACTTACTAACGCTAAAGCTAAAATAGGCGTACCCCGCGACTAAAGAAGGTACTATAGTAAAGACCGACGATTATTTAAGGGATAAAGAGTATAATATAAAAGGAGCTTAGTCGGATACTAATAAGAGCTTAAAGGAAACCGCAATCTATACTATAGTAGACTTAGTATAGGAGGCCGATAAAGCATACGGATTTTATAGCGAAGTATTCCCTTTAAAGAATAAGCTCTACCGATACGTTAAAGATAAACACCCCCTTAACCTTAACCGCGACGTTGCTATATAAAGACGTAGCTTAGTATAGTAAGTAGTTATTTAAAAGCTATAAAACGTTTAAATAGTTAAGGCTTCTTTTAACGTTTAGCTATTAAACCTTAATAGGCCGTTATAATTTACCTATATACGCCTACTAGTCTATAAAAAAGAAAGGCCCGGGATAAGTATTAAAGCCTATATAGATACCGGGGTAGACCGAAGCCTTATTTAAGCCGACTTAGTAAAGACCTTTTAAGATATAACTATAAACTCCTTTTAACGAATTCCTATTTAAGGAGTAAGAAGAATAGCTACCGTTAAATAGGCGGAATTTACCGCTTATATACTAAGAAGGCTAAATAGCAGCCTCGCGGTTATAAAGGTAAGGATCGGCGCTTAGATAGTAAAACGCTTAGCGGCTAATATATTACTTAGCTAAGACTTTTTAGTTCCTTACTTAAAGGACCTTATTAACTTTACGTCGGTCCTACGGATCGGGGCTTATAAAGGGATTAAAGCTAAAGTTAAGATAGTCTGGCTAGGACTAGCGATACGTAGATAGGTAATCTGCTTAGTTACTACGACGATTTTAGCTAGTTCTAGCTACGCTATACCCGTATAGGTCCGGGCGCCGCTATTAAGACGTAATATAATATTTTTCCCCGATAACCCTAAGCTCGCCCGGATAATAATATAAAATTGCACGAGCTTTATAGCAATAAACTATTTTAAGGAACTACTAGTGCTTTACTAAAGCTAAAAGGTAAGGACAATTACGGACCTTAATAAGCAGTTCTAGCTATATAAGGAGGTCGACGCTACTATTCCCTTAGCGGAAGCCTTTATAGAAAATCCGGATAAAATAGACCCCGCTAAGGACTTCTTATAAAAGGATCCTACTATAAACTATAAACTTAAAATCGGCCGAACTAAGAACCTACTTAAACTTACTACTAATAAGGGCGTTTAGATCTACGCTAAAGACTTAAAATACGTATTAAAAGTCTAATATATCCTTTAATCGTTTCCCCGCTTTTAAAAGGATAAGGGAGTAGTATATATAGATAAATCCGAATATATACGTATTCCTTTAGTAAAAGGATAGCAATACTAATAAATCGCATTAAGATTATACCTATTAAGCGATAAAGATAAGAAGGTAGTAAATACGATATTCGGCTAGCTAACCGCATAAGGCCGATTAAAATAAGTCTATAAGCTAACCTTATTCGCGGCGCTAGTATTCGTAGTATAAAAGATAGTAAACGGAAAGGAGAAGGGATAAGTAGTCGTAGACTTATAGGGGATTAACGCTATTACTACCCTAAACGTATACTTAATGCCCCTTTAAAGCGACATAATTAAACGCCTTTAAGAAAAGAAGTTTATTAGTACGGTAGATATATAATCGTTTTTCTACTAGTTTTTAGTCTACTAAAACTACTAAGAAAGGTTTATAGTTATAAGCTATCGCGGGCTAAAAAGATTATTAGTAATACTTATAGGCTTTAAGAACTCCTTAGCATACGTCTAAAGGTTTATTAATAACGTCCTCCGTAGATACTAAGAATACGCGGCGGCCTATATCGACGATATTATTATCTACTCCGACACGGCCGAAGAATACCTTTAATATTTAGAGGCCGTATTCCGTGCCTTTTATAACTATAATATTACCTTATCCGGACTAAAGTCCTTCTTAGCGTACCTA